>JAJOOS010014217.1:0-37903 GCA_029582725.1 Solanum chiquidenum
CCTGTTCTTGATACTAATGGTTAAAATTAGAATTCACAACAAAATATATTTTCTTAATTATGAAAATAATATCGTACAATCTACACATGTATGGAATTCAAAAAATTGAAGAATGTTGAGCTTCAACAATTGAGCAAGATCGTGAAGGCAAAATTGAACGAAGTTGAAGATGTGGCGAAGCAACAAATGGAGCGTGGTGTTGCATTTCCATATCAAATCCTTGGAAATGCATTTGCTCCTTCTAAGGATGAGTAAAAATCTTCATCATGTTTCGATGTTGGACCAACTAGGTCTTATTAAATTTACAATATTTATGATCTGAATTTTACATTTCAGTATGTTTATCCTAATATGAAATGAAATAAAACTTATGTCTTTTATTTAGTATGTTTTAATTTTTCATTTATTGACATTGAAATAAATGAAAAATTATCACACACTAAATAAATGACATAAGTTTTATTTCATTTCATACTAGGATAAACATACTGAAAAATAAAATTCAAATCATAAATATGATATATTTAATAAAACCTATTTGGTCCAACATTGAAACTTGACGAAATCTTTTACTCATCCCTAGGAGGAGCCAATGCACTTCCAAGGATTTGATATGGAAATGCAATAACACACTCCATTTGTTGCTTCGCCACATCTTCAACTTCTTTCATGCCTCCAAGATTTCGCTTAATTAGTTGTCGAAGTTCAACAATCTTCAGTTTTTTTTAATAGGAGTTTTCAACATCCTTTCTATGTTAGTGACCTTAATCTTTCTTTTAATGGAATAACTTCTACTTTATGAATGTAAGAAAATATGATGTAGGATACTGAGATCACGAGTATATTTATAGTGATCAATTATCATATTGTTTGGTAAGAATGAACTCATGTATAATAAGTAATTTTCCATAATGGTGGTAGAATATTTTAGATATCTTATTATTAATTTTCCATAAATGGTAGTAGAATATTTTGGATCTCTTCTTAGATATCCTTTGTATAAGTGGTTTGACTTTCAAATTGGACCTTCATATTTTGGTCAAACTTCTTGAATTCGTAGTAAAATAAGTATTTATAAGAGTCAAAAATATTTTTTAAGTCATTTTGACTTTATGTTGTTACATACTATATTTGTTTTTAGCTCCTAAAATATCAAAATTTGTGATACTAATCCCTATAATATTTTATCAAGCACCTTCAATTTATAATTAATTGAAATAGTCATTCGTGATATTTTGAATCTGAAGATTTCACAAATTTTAAAATTTATTAATTATTAACTCATTTAATCATTCATGTATTATTTTAAATTTGTATTGATAATCCACAATTAAGAATGATGTCATTTTTAAAAACAGACTAGATATAATTTACTCTCTATATGAAATGATTAAAAAAATACCACAAGAATAAAAATTTGAAATTTACTTGGTTCCTAATCAATAAATTAAATTCAATTGAATTTAAATACACCCTCTACGCTCCTACTCATCAAAGTAAATTAAATAAAATTCTAATTTTACTCTCTTAGCTCCTATCATCAAATAAATGGTTAAAAAGTATCACAAGGACTAAAATTTAAAATTTTGTTATAAAACTAAAGCAAATAAGACAAGAAATATAGAAGATGAAAGCAATAGAAATAGGGAGACAAGAGAAGAAAGTTGTTCTTATTCTTCCAAGTATTCAATTGTTAACCAATCTTCAAGTGTATCCAATATGAACTCTAATGCCTCTATTTATAGTATTACATAGAGGCATACAAAATGTTAGTTATAAACATGACATTAACCATGAAAGTTATGAAGACAGTAACCATGTAAGTTATGAAGGAATATCAAGGGGAAGGTTATGGAGGTTTGGGAGTTACTATACATTATGATGTAATTACACCTTGAAGTTATGGACATCCACATAAATATATTACAACACTCTCTCTTGAATGTCTGATAATATGCCTCATTAAAACCTTATCAGGAAAAACTACGTGAGAAAAATTCTAGTGAAGGAAAAAGGGTACATATATCTTGTATTACTCCTTGGTTGTTGCATCATTAAAAACCTTGCATGGAAAACCCATTAGGGCAAAACCTAAGCCAAAGAAAAAAGAGTGCAGCATGTATTTACTCCCTCTAATGAAAATATTACTTGACATCTCGGAGACAATGCATTACAGTCTTATATCTCAACTTTTCAAATATTGATGTTGACAATCGTTAGTGAATAATTTTACAAGATTATAGCTTGAACGGGTCTTTTGAACGTTTATCCCACCATTTTGTTGAAGATCATGTGTGAAAAATAATTTCTGTGAAATATGTTTTATTCGGTCTCCTTTTATTGTATCATCCCTTTAATCGAGCTATACATTATTTTCGTATATGGTGGCTAGAATATCCCTTTCCAAAAGAAAATCACATATTTCCTTAATATGGCAGGTCATGATTCCAACAAAACATACTCCCTACTTACTTCATAGATCAATATCATTTCTGCATGATTTTGAAGAAGTGGTTACTAGTGTTTGGTTCTTTAAATGTCAAAATATTGTTGTGCTTCCACATGTAAACAAATATCTCATTTACGATCAAGATTTATGTGGATCAAATAAATATTATGCATTTACATAATAAAAAAATTGACTCGGAGATTGATCATTTCAATTTTATTGAAACTCGTCCTTTGTTCTCAAAGAAAATCACACATCTTCTATGTGTTGAGTCACTTGCTTTGTTAATTTCTTGGCATAGCTTGAATGATAATATGACGATCTCTTTGAAAACAAAAACAAGATAATGAAACAGACAGTAAACAAAAACAGAGAAAACTTGTCGAAACGTTGGGAAGAAAGGGAACTACTTTGCTGCATTTTTTACTGCTCTGCAACTGCAGATTTTATATGACAAATACATAACGTTTGAAGCTAAAAACTGGAACCACTAACTCCTAAAAAATATGAAGTAAAGCCATGATAAACTACTTTCCTAAAGACTAGGACAAAGCTGAAATAACTTGACTCTATTTGCTAATAGGACTCTATGTAACAGACTACTCCCTTAAACTGAAAGCATGTAAGCTTCAGTTTAACTTCAACTTCTTGAAATCTCCCATAGTGCCGATACCCATCGACCTCCTCATATTTTTAAAAGGGAGAAATCTGAGAGGTTTGATAAAAATGTCGCCAACTGATCTTCACTTCGGTAGTACTGCAACTCTATTGTTCCTTCATTATTGAGATCTCGCAGGAAATAATACTTCACATCAATGTGTTTGCTTCTTCCATGGTTCACATGATTCTTTGACAACTTGATGGCTGAATTGTTGTCGCAAAATATTATAGTGGCTCTTCTCGTCTTGAATTGCAGCTCTTCAAGGATTCTCCTAAGCCAAATAGCTTGACAAGCACAAGATGTAGCAGCAACAAATTCAGCTTCTATACTTGATAATGTGACAATTGTTTGTTTTTTAGAGGACCACGACACAACCCCTGCACCTAGCATAAACACATAACCCGAAGTACTCTTTCTATCATCTTGATCTCCAGCATAATCACTATCAGTAAAGCCAACCAAATCTGACTTTTCTCCTTTCATGTAGAAAATTCCAAAATCCTTGGTTCCTTGTAGGTAACGCAGAATTCTCTTCGTAGCTAGGAGATGCATTTCAGTCGTGTACTCCATATATCTACTTGCAAGACTAACAACATACATGATGTCTGGTATTGTAGCAATTAGATACATTAAACTACCGATAATTTGCTTGTAAAATGTGCTATCCACCTTCTTTCCGCTCCTAACTTTGTTAAGTTTCAAACCAAACTCAACTGGAATATTGGCTGGATTGCATTTCTGCATCTCAAACCTATTTAAAATTTCTCGCACATACTTCTTTTGAGAAACAAATGTCCCTTCATCAGATTACACCACTTCTAAACCAAGAAAATAATGCATCTTACCAAGATCAGACATCTCGAATTCATTCATCATACACTTCTTGAATTCATCAAACATGACACTACTATTCCCCGTGAATATAAGATCGTCAACATATAAGCACGCAATGAGTATTTTTCCATTCTCCCCAATTTTCACAAAAAATGTGTGCCCATATGGACAGTTTTGAAAACCCATTTTCAGAAAATAAGCCTTAATGCGGCTATACCTCGTGGAGCTTGTTTTAGTCCATAAAGGGCTTTCTTTAATCGATAATCCTTGTGCTCATTACCAATATTAACATAACCAGGGGGTTGTTCGATAAATACCTCTTCCTCCAAGTATCCATGAAAGAAAGCTGATTTGACATCTAATTGGAATACATGCCACAAATTTTGTGCCGCTAACGCAATTATCATTCTGATAGTGTCATGCCTTGCAACTCGAGCAAAAACTTCAGCGTAGTCCACACCGTAATCCTGCTTGTATCCCTTAGCCACCAACCGTGCCATATACTTGTCAATTTCACCATTTTCTTTCAGCTTTGTCTTATAGACCCATTTGACACCAATGGTTTTTTGCTTCCTAAGAAGATCAACAAGCTCCCAAGTATCGTTCTTTTCAATAGCTTCTATTTCAGCATCCATCACTTTTCTCCATTTTTCTTCTCTAACATCACTCTCAAAACTTGTCGGGTCGCAGTCTGCAAATAATGCAAAATGAGTAATTGCATCATCATTAACAATATTAATTCCTTTTACCTCATCATCCACCATCCACGCGGGCTTTCTGCGAACACGACGAAGAGACTGAGTTGTTGCATCAGTTTCTTCTGGAGCTGCTGGTAAAGATTCAGCAGTTGGTGAAATTTCAGCAGGAGCTAATGGAATATCAGCCGCTGCAGGAGCTGAGTTCTCTGCAGTTTCGGGCATTGCAGCTTCTTCTTCGACTCCAATATCAAATACAAATGTAGTAGATTGTTGCATACTCCAGTCCCAAGTGCTTTCTTCATAAAAAATGACATCTCTACTAATTACGATTTTCTTCGTCCGTGGATTAAACAATTTATATGCCTTAGATGCTTCACTAACACCCACAAAGATACACTTTTCGCTTTTGTCATCAAGCTTCTTCCTTTTCTCGTCTGGAACATGTGCATATGCAATGCAACCAAAAATTCGAAAGTGATCTACAGATGGTTTTCTTCCACTCCAAGCCTCCTCCGGCATCATGTTTTGAACAACAAATGTTAGACTTCTATTCTATACATGAATGCTCCAATTTATCGCTTCCGGCAAGAAGGTCTTTTCCATTCTTCCTCTTGCTAGCAAACTCCGCACCATATTGAGAATGGTTCTATTCTTTCTCTCCGATACACCATTTTGTTGTGGTGTATAAGCAGTGGTAAACTCTCTTCGAATTCCATTAGATTCACAAAAATCTTTAAAGACTTTTGAGCAATACTCGCCACACCGATCAATTCGAAGAGTCTTTATAGCCTTTCCAGTTTCATTTTCTACATGAGCTTTGAAGGTTTTAAACACTCCAAAAGCTTCTAATTTTTCCTGCGAAAAAAACACCAAAGTTTTCCGAGAGTAATCATCTGTAAAGGTAATGACATACCTTTTACCTCCATTAGAAATCGGTCTAATTGGGCCATAAATATCTGAATGCACGAGTTCCAAAATAACTTTTGCTCTCCTCGACTTCCCTTTTGGAAATTGAGAACAATGTTGTTTGCCAACAACACATTCTTCACAAACTTGGGAGGGGATGAGAATTTCTGGAATGCCTATCACCATATTTTTCTGTTGGAGAGTTCTTAATCCACCAAAATTCAAGTGACCATATCTAAAATGCCACAACCAGGAAGAATCTTTCACTTCCGCCTTCAGACATGATTTAATACTCTCAATGTTCAAGGGAAATAACTTGTTTGAATTCATTTTCACAACAACAATAGCTCCTCTAGTAGGACTAGAAATCTCACAAACACCTTTTCCAATGATAATAAAATACCCTTTCTCTTGCAACTGTCCGACACTCAATAAATTGCTTTTTAGAGCGGGAACATATAACACATTTGATATTATTTCTTCAAAACCATTCTTGGCTTTAATTTTAATATCACCTTTTCTCATTGCATCCACAGTAGAGCAATCATCAAAACTAACTTTAGAACGAAAGCCTTCATTTAAATAAGAAAAGAAAGACTTGCTCCCACTCATGTGATTACTGCAGCCTGTGTCCAGATACCAAACATCTTGCAAAGGTACTTCATGTGCTTGTGTTGCCATCAACAAGGTCTCAGTTTCCTTTCTTTCAACAAAATTTGACTTCTCGTCCTTCTCATTAGGTAGCCTAGTATAACATTCGAATTGATAATGACCAAATTTATGACATCGATAACATTCTACCTTTGATTTGTCAAAATTCTTTCCTCTGCCTTTGCCATAGTCATCATTGACCGTAAATTTTTTGCCTCCATATCTGTTTCCACGGTCTCCTCTCCCTCTTCCTCTTCCTCTACCTCTACCTCTTCCTTTATAATTGGAAGGAATAAAGTAGAAGCTTTCAGGGTCTGCTCTTCAGATGTTGAATTGCGATTCATCTTCTGTTCATGCACTAGTAAGGAACTTTGCAATTCGTCAAGCGACAACTCATCTATATCTTTTGACTCTTCAATGGAGCAAACGATATAATCATACTTTGGCGTCAAAGAGCGTTGTATCTTCTAAACAATTATGACATCCTTCATCTTCTCGCCATGGAATCACATTTTGTTGCTGATCTCCATTGTTCTAGCACAATAACTCATTACAGACTCTCCTTCCTTCATCTGTAAGGTCTCAAAATTCCTTCTCAAGGCTTGAAGCTGTGCACACTTCACTCTGGCAGTTCCTTGATATTTTTTCTTCATAGAATCCCAAATATCCTTAGAAGTTTCTTTGAAAAGAATAGTTTATAGGATGGGACGATCGATAGCCTGAAAGAGATAGTTCTTCGCTTTCAGATCTTTCAACTTTTTTGCTTCCAATTCTGCCTTTTGAGCATTCGTCAAAGTTTTGCCTTCCGCCGGAGTGTTGATCCCGTCCTCGATAATTAGCCAATACTCCTTTTACCGTAAGAAATTCTCCATTAGCATGCTCCAATGGTCATAATGACCATCAAAGCCTGGAATCGCTGCTTGTACGAAAGTGCTATCTGATGCCATGAATTAAAACGATAAGAGAAAAAAAAAGGTTTAGCTGCTGCTATTTTCTTTTCACTCTAGAATCGTTGCTTCTTTCGTATTACTATAGAATATCATGCTCGCTCTGATACCATTGTAAACAAAAACAATATAATGAAACAGACAGTAAACAAAAACAGAGAAAATGAGTCGAAACGTTGAGAAGAAAGGGAACTACTTTGCTGCATTTTTTAGTGCTCTGCAACTACAAATTTTATATGACAAATACATAACGTTTGAAGCTAAAAACTGGAACCACTAACTCCTAAAAAATAGTAAGTAAAGCCATGATAAACTACTCCCCTAAAGACTAGGACAAAGCTGAAATAACTTGACTCTATTTGCTAATAGGACTCTATGTAACAGACTATTTCTCTGACACTCTTCACATAACTTTCGTTATGTACGTAGATCAAATAATCTTCTACCATTTGCATAACAACCAATCTATTAGTGCACCAATTACACTAATACATGATATTTTCTAAGCATTCTTATGAGATCAAAAAGATTATTTCTATGTGTTAAGCAATCTCAGAACTAATGGGTACTCAATGGATTTTCTTTAAGACCTTTTAAATCTTTCAAATATTTTCATCTAACCTTCATCGTCTAGTTAGACATAATAATCATTCATTATATGTATTTAAGTATTTCATCTATTGCCAGACTGAAACAAGTCTCATTGCATCCACCACTAGATAATATATCTCTATTTAATAATGTCAGAATATTTGTGAATACTCTTTATGTCCCGAGGCACAAACCATACTTTATATTTACGGTTATACTTTCACACAATGATTCATTTGTACCCCCCACTGACATTATATCTTGATATATGAACTATAAGTTAAAAATCATCACTTTTTCAAAAACATCACTTTTCCCAGTGAAACAAAGTATACTTGAATAGTGCATTTTATTTGGCCAATCATTTATCTGACCATATTATATGACAAATTTGAATTCAAGATCCTCATCTCCAGTTATAGCATTAAGTGCTACTTCATAACAAAGATACCGTCGATGGTCATTTGACTTTATTCCAATACGACAAAACTTATCGAGATCTCTTCATTTTTTGTTGAATTCTTCCTCATGAGCTTTCAATTCATGTTGAGTTGGAATGATGACATGACTTCTGATGTGTATTCTGTTTTGAGAAGAAAGATATCTTCTGATTTAGTTTTTCAGTTGTGAGTTTTCTGGTCTTTAGACATGTATTTGTTGGTAGACTTAATTCCTAGTTATTAGGAAGATTCTGTTTTCCAGTTACCGCATTATTTACTGCAGATTGTTAGGAGTTCCTTCTATTCAAATATTTCTTCCTTAAGCTTAATAAAATACTCTCTCTTTTTTCTTCTTCTGACGTATGTTTTTCTTTAGCTGCTAACACCAATATTTTTCATTATTTTCAGGTACCTGAAACTTTTTCAAGGTATTATGAAGTGTTATGTCATTGTGTTTTTTTAAATCAATTGTCTCCTTATCATGATCATTTTAATAATTTACTCCTCTCCTTCCTTAAAGAGTTTTATGTTTGGAATTGGTTGCTCTATCACAGTTTTGGTGTACCATAGACTCTATCCTTCAAATATCATTTATTGGAACATATACAACTTAATTACAATATTTGGTCAACAAATATATTTGGCAAATAATTTGCAATATTTTACAAATAAATTATTTCTTGAACCTCAAGTTCACATTTTTTAACGAGGATCTAGATAATTCACCCCACACATAATTTTCCACTGCTAATCATATCTCCCACTAATGTTAGGAAATCTAACATTTACCCCCAACCTCATTTAGGGATTTATCTTTGTGCATGGTAGAGCAATAAAATCAGATGTGCACAAACTCTTTATGTCAGAATTTTTGTGAACTCTTTATGCTCCGAGGCACAAATCATACTTTATATTTTACGTTTATACTTTCACACAATGATTCATTTGTACTCCACTGACATTATATCTTTATTTATGAACTATAAGTTCAAAAGCATCACTTTTTCAAAAAAATCACTTTTCTCAGTGAAACAAAGTATACTTGAATAGTGCATTTTATTTGGCCAATCATTTATTTGTCCATATTATATGACAGATTTGAATTCAAGATCCTCGTCACAATTTATAGCATTAATTACTACTTCATAATAAAGATACCGTCAACGATCATTTGACTCTATTCCAATACGACATAACTTATCGAGATCGATTTAATTTTTGTTGAAATCGTCCTCCTGAGCTGTTAATTCATGTTAAGTTAGCATGATGACATGACTACTGAAGTGTTTTCTATTTTGTGAAGAAAGATATCTTCTGTTTTAGTTTTTCAGTTGTGAGTTTTCATGTCTTTGGGAATGTATTTGTTGGTAGACTTAGTTTCTAGTTATTAGAAAGATTCTGTTTTTCAGTTACCGCATTATTTACTGCAGATTTTTAGGAGTTCTGTATATTTAAATATTTCTTCCTTCATCTTAATGAAATGCTCTTTTTTTCAACATTTTTCATTATTTTCAGGTAACTGCAACTTTTTCAAGGTATTATGAAATGTTATGTCATTGTACTTTTTCAAAATAATTGTCTCCTTATAATGATCATTTTGATAATCTGCTCCTCTCCTTCCTTAGAGAGTTTTATGTTTGGAATTGGTTGCTCTATCACACTTTTGGTGTACCATAGACTCTATCCTTCAAAGATCATTTATTGGAACATTTGCAACTTAGTTACAATATTTGGTCAGCAAATACATTTGGCAAATTATTTACAATATTTTGCAAATAAATTATTTCTTGAACTTCAAGTTCACATTTTTTAACAAGGATCAAGATAATTCACCCTACACATAATTTTCAGCTACTAATCATATCTCCCCCTAATGTTAGGAAATCTAACATTTACCCCCAACCTCATCTGGGGATTCATCTTTGTGCATGGTAGAGCAATAAAATCAGATGTGCACACATCAAATTTTTAGATGGAGAATATTTGGTTCCTGACCCTAAATCAATTGTGATGGGAGAACCTTGTTGGCTTGATGCATACATGTTAAATAAACTCATCATTTACTAAATTTTATTTGTTAGATTTGTTCTCATAATCAATGGTCTAGTTATAATTGGAGGCATACAATTTCTGCTAAACCAACCAACATTATCAACATAATTTTATACTTTAGAGCTGTGCTTTTAATTTAACAATTCGAGCAAACAACCTTACAAAAACCAACTTTTAAGTTGATAACAAATGCACATCTGACCATACCATAGATGCATATGTTAAATCAGAATAGTAAGTGGTCCACATAGCAGGTGAACGGGCCCATGTTCACCTTTTTATAGGTCCAAATAATTTCGGGGGATACAATCCCATCCTTAGCTGGTACAATGATCATTTTATCATGAAAAAAAGCAGCACAGGAGAATTTTTGAACCGGAATGACCAATCGGTTATGCCAACCGATATGTATTCTAGTAAACTTTTAGTTTACTTTTCCATGTGATTCCATCATCATGCATATATTTGTATACAACAAATAAATATTTATAATCCTCTTCAGTTGTAGTAATCTGAATATATTAAATCTTCTCATAATTTATAGTCTCAATATATTAATTTTTTTCTTTTCAATTCCTTCAAAACTTAAAAAGTTTCTTTTGAGACTTACTATAACCCCAATATTATGGACAATTTTATTCCTCCGGATAGTAACAAATGAGCCCTTTCAAAATTCTCAATTAATTTTGTGTACTCTCACAAATTTTACAACACCATTCTTATGGTGACCGTCTCCTTCAAGAGGGGAAATTATTATTATTGTCATAGGTAAAATTACTATGGGGAAGACTTGTTTCTTGACAACCAACGGCAAATTTGTGTTGTCACACAACAATATTTATTTTGGTCATGGCCACAACATTTATAGCGAAGAATTATTTCTTTCTTTTGTCCTTTGGTAGTTCATAATAAAATATACCACAATATTTATGATGTACACAAAGTACGTGACCAAATAACCATTTTTGTCGAAGTACTTTTTATTTTCTTTTATTCTCTCAAATCTCACGTAGAGGTGAGATGTGACATTTATCCAACCATGCAAGAATATGTCCTTATCCATATGAACACAAGTCACATTTTCTTCACGAAATGGACCATAACCATTTATACATTCTCCATAAGTTTTTATTAGAAACTTATTGTTATGCTTTGACATTACCAAATTTATTTGACTCGCCTCAACATCACTTTAAAAGGTCAAACGTACTAAATGTACTACCATTTTGTATTCCTTTATTTTGATGGAGGAATTACAAAAAAATTCAAATTGGATTGCACCAACAACAATGTACCCAATAACCTTTCATACCACTTTGACGACTAAAAATTATCGTCACATTTGAAGGACCGTCTTAAGAACCCATAGTGTTCTTCCTTTTAATTACCACGATAATGACCATTAATATTTGACCACACTAATATTCATACATTCAATCACTTGTCATCTTTCAAACATATTATTCATTGTTACCACATTCACATAAGAGAATGGAGCAAATTTATTGGGCAGATTTCATGACTTTTAGTCAAAAATATATTGGTTTGTGTTAGTTATCCCCATATCAGCACTATGGTGCATTAGGACATAAACCCAATGTCTTACCCATATAAATAATTCTTATACCATAAATTAATGGGATATGAACCCAACATCTTGTTCTCATGGTATATCAAGACTTGAATCCGATCTTTTACCCCTTTTTAGTGGGCGAAATGGTTTGATAGACCCTTGTACTTGTATCACTTAGTATTCTAAATTCTTTTACTCTATACTTTATCAACTGGACCCTTAAACTTATTAAAACGCAGTATTTGAAACCCCTCTGACCATTGACCAAATCTATGTGGCATAAATATTGTTGAGTTGGAAAGATGTGTGAATACACTCTCTTTCAAGCGTGTAAACACACTATATGTTATTTAAAAATATTATTTTTTTATCAAAAAAAACTTATTTCTTCATTAACTTTTTCCTACTCCACCCACCCCAATTTCTCTTCTTCTCCAACACTCTTCCCATCCAGAACCCTAAACTTTCTTCTCTTCTTCTCCAACAAAATCACCCACCATACATATTCTTTTCTTTTCTTTGAAATCACCTGTCATACACTTTCTTTTTCTTCTTTAACCCACTCTCCTCTTTGCAACAAATCAAAACTCCGCCATTAATTTCTTTTTTCAACTACCATTTTTCTAAATTCTTAATCTTTTTTAGTTTAAAAGTTGAAACCATTATTTGTGTTAGTTAGATTCAAAGAGGAGGTATGATATGCATTAACATAAAGGGTAATGGTGGGTATTGAAAAAGTTGAAAACTCCACTGATAAGTTTGAAGAACAATAAATGGGTTTTATGAATTTGTGAAATTAATTCAAATTTGTGATTGGGGCTCGTTGGATTTGTGTTAGTGAACTTGAAGTTGAATTTCAAGTCAAAAAAAGAAGAATTTCATCTATTTGACATGAACTTGGTGCTCAAATTGTAAGCATATATGAAGATTGAAGAACATGACTATTTAAAAAAAAATCAAAAATTACAAAATTTAACTAATTGATTTTTTTTATTTTCTTAATATTTAATTTCTGATATGTCATTGAAAAATGACATGGAATTACATGTGTAAGAGATTGGATTACACACACAAAGATCTTATGAGAAAAGAGTTTAAAATATAGTGTTTTAATGAGTTTAAGGATTTAGTTGACAAAATGTTAAGTAGGAAGTTCGGAATACAAACGCATACAAGTAAAAGAGTTCATCAAATTATTTTTTCTTTTTGGTGCGATAAGATTTAAATCTATCGTCATATCCTTAACCAATGATATAATAGGCCAAGTGTACTTGAACTCGAGGAAAATTGAAACATACTACATGATTTATGTCATGTAATTTGCACTGCACAACATCTTAAGCATTGAAATACTATTCACAGCAGTACCCAGGAGATGACAGTAAATATTATATTTTCTTCTTTTACGAGAAGAACTTAAAAGTAATCACGAAAATAATATTAGAGACTCATGCTGATAACGTGTTATAAAATTAAAGTAAAATAAGACAAGAAATATAGAAGTTGAAAGCGATAGAAATTGGGAGACAAGAAATGAAAGTTTTTCTTAATCTTTCAAGTATTCAAGTGTTCACTAAATCTTCAAATGTATCAAATATGAACTCTAATGCCTCTATTTATATATTACATAGAGGCATACAAAAGGTTTGTCATAAATATGATATTAACCATGAATGTAATGGATACATTAACCATGTAAGATATAGAGGAATACCAAGGGGGAAGGTCATGGAGGTTTGGGAGTTACTATACATTATATGTCATTACACGTTGAAGTTATGGACATCCACATAAATATATTTACAATAAATTTATCATTTTTTACTCCTATTCATCAAATTAAATCAAATAAACTTTCATGAAAAATGAGGAAAAATGTAACACCCCGTAACTAGAAGAGCTAGAATTAGAAATAGTGATTTTTGGAAATAATAAAAATCTAGAAAATTGGTTAAGTTAAGTTAAGTTTGG
Source organism: Solanum chiquidenum (assembly GCA_029582725.1). Classification (NCBI taxonomy): domain Eukaryota; kingdom Viridiplantae; phylum Streptophyta; class Magnoliopsida; order Solanales; family Solanaceae; genus Solanum; species Solanum chiquidenum. The sequence goes on from JAJOOS010014217.1 coordinate 13,774, forward strand.
GTTTTTGGTCAACTTCAAACAACCATAACTCCTAGATCAGGATGAGTTATGTGTGCTTCCAGATATAATAGGAAAGATCTTGGAATAATCTTTCCAACGCCACTGAGTTTGGGCAATTTCGATTTGTATGACTGAGATATGCCTATTTGAAGTTGGGCTGTTCAAATAAGGAAAGTCTAAACCGGATTTTAGAAGGGAATTGTGGTCTTTTCCTTAACCAATTATTTTATTTCGTTTTCTTGGTAATTAGTTGGGGTCTAAACTGATCTTAGTCAGTTTACGCTTTTGGAAGAAGAGTTAGGGTGTGAGAGAAGAGAAACAAGAATCGTCAATATCTTCAAGAATTTCTTGTGGATTTCATCAAGGGTGATCCCTACGAGGTATGTGAGATCACATAGCGTTGGTTTAGTTCATCCACGCGCCAATAAGGATTTATTTCAGTGAATTTAAGTTCTTGAAAGCTTTGAAATTGAGTTCGTGATGAGTTTGTTAAAGTTCCTTTGAATTCTTGATTCGTTGAAATTGTTGACGAGTTGTGTGATATGAATCCATGATTTTAGGTGTGAATTCGATTAGAATATTTCATATATTGGTGGTATAGTTGATTCTAATTGTTTGGGGAAAGAACCAAGTCAAATAAGAGGTTTAGAGTTGAAAAAGGAAGAAGAAAAGTCGGAGGCACCTGGGCAGGGGCATGGGGCGTCGCCTCTTTCAGAGACCCAAGAAGGGCTCTCTGAACTTTGGCCCATGTGGCGTCGCCCCTCTCATAGCCCCAACCAGAGTTCTATGAACTTTGAGCTCTGGCACCCCGCGCCTCTCAGAGCGCCAGGGACGACGCCAGTTTACCCCATTTTCCCCCCTTCTTTCCGTACTAGTTCCTTAGCAACGTACCTATTTTTTCCAATTGATTTCTATACTCTAAGGTACATCTAAACATCATGAAATCATCATAAACATGAGATCATGAACATTGAATCCATAATCCAATTCAAGGAAAGTTAAGATCAAAGTCAAGAGGAGTAAGAGTCAAGTCAAGAAGAGTTCTTAGAGTTTTCCAAAAGTCTTTTCCAAATGTTTTAACTTTGTTTTAAGACTTAGAGTTCAAGTTGAGTAAAGAGTAAAGAGTGAAGATTGAAGTTGATTATTCAAAAAGTATATGGGGACTATGTATTCCCAAAGAGTTAAAATATTTTCACATTTAAAAAAGAAAAGAAAACCTTGATTTCCAATGAGCCTTTGAGCTAGTTTTCAGAAAAGAGTAAATGCTTTCACAATTAAGCAAAGAGAGGATACTTTGATTTCCAAGATAGCCTTTGAGCTAAGTTTTTGAGCAATTATCTCAAATCACCGAAAGAAGTATGTTTTTAAACATAATAGCTAGTATCATATTTTGGGAGTAGTATTGTGCACCGATATGGGGGAGAGTTCAGACAACTACATCCCCCATAAACCATGTAGCCACCATGGGTAGAGAAGGGTCATTCTTTTTAGATGATTCCTTAGTGCTTTTAAGCATAAACTAGTGGATCCACTTAGTAGTTCAGGTTCTATACCCTCAGCAAGGTATAGGACGGCCCTGGCAGCGTGAGACAAAATGTTGTATCATCACAATAGCTCTTACGTGATGGTTGTCGGTTAGAGAAACTCCCACAAAAGTATTTTTATTCTTATATACACAGTTTACTTATATTTTTATATACATTTCAGAGTTATATTTGTATCTTTGAATACACACAGAGTATTATTATATTTCCAAATATACAGAATTGACATCTATGTTTAAAAAGCTTTTCTTTATATTGCACTTGTTTTATACTGCTTTATATTGAAATGAGTTCAGTTAAGTTGAGTTGAGTTGAGCCAGGTAAGTTCTTCAGTTCCTTTCAAGCTTATGTCTTGTTTTAGAATTCCCCTCGCATATTCATACATTCAATGTACTGATGCCATTTGGCCTGCATCTTCTTATGATGCAGACACAGGTTACCAGGATCAGCATCCAACGCATCGTTGATCCAGTTGACCTTCAGAGATGCTGGTGAGCCTCCTTGCTTCCGAAGGATCCCCTTTTTCATTACTTTATCATTTTAGTTCATTAGGATGTTGTGGGTCTTGTCCCGACATCCATCTAAGTTTTTTAGAGGCTTCATAGATAGACGGTTAGATGTTAGTTCATTCATCATTATCTTGGTATTGACTTATGTTCACATTTGGGTTGCCACTTTGGCTAAGTTAAATGTTTATTTTTAAAACATTATGAGTTTAGTTTGAGACAGTTGAGTTATTTAGCATTTGAATCCTTTTTTTAATGCTTAAAGTCTTCCGCTGAGTAAGTAAGCCAGACCAAGGGTTCGCTTGGGGCCAGCAATGGTTCTCGAGTGCCAGTCCCGCCCAGGGTGTAGGCTCAGGGTGTGACAAATTTGGTATTAGAGAACAGAGTTCAAGAGTCCCATAGAGTCTATGAAGCCGTGTCTGTATAGTCCTAGTTATCGGTGTGAAGCACGCCACATCTATAATTAGGAGGCTGCAACATTTTAGGAACTATCTCACTTCTTTTATACTCATTTCGTGCGATAGAGTTGATCTCTATATAGTTTCTTTCTAACTCGTACTTGCGCGTAATCGATTGTGTGTTGGGCTATGGTCGAGAGTGCCTTCATGGGGCATTTCTTTCCCCGTGAGCTAAGAGAAGCAAAGTTAAGAGAATTCCTCACACTTAAGCAGGTTTCTTTGAGCGTTCATGAGTATAGTCTGAGGTTCACACCACTTTCCCGGTATGCTCCGGAGATGGTTGCTGACATAAGGAGCAGGATGAGTTTATTTGTTGTTGGGTTGTCTCATTTGTCGAGTAAGGAAGGTAAGACTGCAATTCTAATAGGTAATAAAGATATCACAAGATTGATGGTCTATGTGCAGCAGGTTGAGGAAGAGAAGTTGATGGATAGAGAGGAGTTCAAGAATAAGAGAGCTAAGACAGGGAATGAGTCCAGACAACAGAAGAATAATGCCAACCGGTCATCCTTCCAACATAAACAGAAGAGACCTGCTCCATGATCTGCTAGTGCACTAGCACCCAAGAACAAAAGTAAGTACAATAGTCAAAATTTCAGAGCCAAACCTGCCTATTCTCAGGGTAGTATGGCGCAAGGGGGTAGTAAGCCTCCTGCCTGCGCTAAGTGTAGTAGGACCACTCAGGAACGTGTCGTGATAGCTCCACTGATTGCTTTATGTGTGTCCAGAACAATCACTTCATGTGAGAATGTCCAAAGAACAAGCAGGGTAGTGGTAATGGGGGCAACAAAGCCCAATCTTCTTCAGTTGCTCCACCACATAGAGCTGCACCTAGAGGGGATACTTCTGGTACTGGCGGAGGAACAAACCGCTTATATGCTATCAATAGTCGCCAAGAGCAAGAGGATTCGCCATATGTTGTCACTGGTATGATCCAAGTATTTAACTTTACTATTTATGCTTTGCTAGACCCAGGAGAGAGTTTATCCTTTGTAACTCCATATGTTGCGATGATTTTTGATGTTATTCCTAAGAAACTTAGTGAATCCTTCAGTGTTACTACACTTGTTGGTGAGTCTTTTTACCAGAGAGTCTATCGTGATTGTCCCGTTTCCATCAATCACAAGAGTACCATGGCTGATTTAGTTGAGTTAGACATGGTAGATTTTGATTTTATTCTTGGCATGGACTGGCTTCGAGTTGTCAAGTTTCAGTTTTCAAATGAGCCAGTCTTAGAGTGGAAAAGTAGTTCAACAGTGCCTAAGGGTTGTTTATTTTGTACGTTAAGACAAGAAAGTTAGTTTCTAAGGGGGTGTGTCTATCATTTAGTCCGAGTTAATGACTCAAGTGTTGAGATACCTCTTATTCAGTCAGTTTCAGTAGTAAAAGAGTTTCCAGAAGTCTTTCCAGATGATCTTCCCGGAGTCTCTCTTGAGAGAGAGATAGACTTCGATATAGATATTCTCCTAGATACTCATCCTATATCTATTCCTCCATATAGAATGGCTCTAGCAGAGTTGAAAGAACTTAAAGAACAGTTGAAAGACCTCTTTGATAAGGGCTTTATTCGACCAAGTATCTCACCTCGGGGCCCTCTGGTCTTATTTGTGAGAAAGAAGGATGGTTCCCTTAGGATGTGTATAGATTACCGTCAGTTGAACAAGGTTACCATCAAGAACAAATATCCTCTTTCGAGAATTGATGATCTTTTCGATCAACTTCAGGGTGCCACCTATTTTTCTAAGATAAACCACAGATCTGGCTACCATCAGTTAAGAGTAAGGGAATGTGATATCCAAAGACATCTTTCAGGACGCGTTATGGTCATTATGAGTTTCTGGTCATGTCCTTTGGTTTGACCAATGCGCCTGCAACATTCATAGACCTTATGAATAGAGTTTTCAAACCTTATTTAGATATATTTGTTATCGTCTTCATTGATGACATACTAATCTATTCAAGGAATGAAGAAGATCATGCTAGTCATCTCAAAATAGTTCTCCAGACTCTAAAAGATAGAGAGTTGTATGCTAAGTTCTCGAAATGTGAGTTTTGGCTTGAGTATGTGGCCTTCTTAGGCCACATTGTGTCTGGAAAGGGAATTAAAGTTGATACTCAGAAAATTTAAGCAGTGCAGAATTGGCCTAGACCCACATCTCCAACTGATATTAGGAGTTTCTTGGGTTTGACAGGATATTATAAAAGGTTTGTAGAGGGGTTTTCATCTATTTCGTCTCCTTTGACCAAGTTAACTCAGAAGATAGTGAAGTTTCAATGGTATGAATCTTGTGAGAAAAGATTTCTGGAATTGAAAAAAAGGTTGACTACTGCCCCAGTTTTGACCTTACTAGAAAGTACGCAAGACTTTGTTGTCTATTGTGATGCGTCTAGAGTTGGTTTGGGTTGTGTATTAATGCAGAATGACAAACTTATAGCTTATGCCTCAAGACAGTTGAAAGATCATGAGAGGAACTACCCAACCCATGATCTAGCGTTGGCTGCTGTAGTTTTTGTTTTGAAAATATGGCGCTATTATCTTTATGGTGGATGTGTTCACTGATCACAAGAGTCTTCAGTATGTGTTTACTCAGAAAGTGCTTAATGTCATACAAAGGAGGTGGTTAGAATTACTCAAGGATTATGGCATGAGTATGCTTTATTACCCAGGTAAGGCTAATGTTGTTGCTGATGCCTTGAGCAGGTTGTCTATGGGTAGTACCGGCCAATTTGAGGAAGATAACAAAGAACTAGCAAAGGATGTGCACAGACTTGCACGCTTGGGAGTCCGACTAATGGATTCCACAGAAGGAGGAGTAGTGGTGATGAATGGGGCTGAATCGTCATTAGTGTCAAAAGTAAAAGAGAAGCAGGATCAAGATCCAATTTTGCTTGAATTGAAGGCAAATCTTCATAAGCAAAAAGTAATGGCTTTTGAACAAGGGGGAGATGGTGTATTGAGGTATCAAGGTATATTTTGTGTACCAAGGGTGGATGAACTCCAAGGGAGAATCATGGAGGAAGCTCATAGCTCCAGATATTCCATCCATCCGGGTTCCACAAAGATGTATCACGATTTGAGGGAAGTTTATTGGTGGAGTGGTATGAAGAAGGGCATTGCGGAGTTTGTTGCTGAGTGTTCGAATTGCTAACAAGTTAAAGTAGAGCACCAAAGGTCAGGCGGTATGGCTCAGAATATAGAACTTCCAAAATGGAAGTGGGAGATGATTAATATGGATTTCCTCAGAGGTTTACCAAGGTGTCTTAGGAAACATGATTCTATTTGGGTGATTATCGATAGAATGACAAAATCAACCCACTTTTTTGCCCGTAAAGACTAACATTCAGCCAAAGATTATGCAAAGTTGTATCTTGAAGATGTGGTAATGGGGTTCCGATCACTATTATTTCAGATAGAGGTGCGCAATTTATTGCACAATTTTGGAAGTCATTCCAAAAAGGCTTGGGTTCAAAGTTGAACTTAAGTACTGCCTTTCATCCTCAGAAAGATGGGCAAGCAGAGCGCACTATTCAGACCTTAGAGGATATGTTGAGGGCTTGTATGATTGACTTCAAAGGTAATTGGGATGATCGCCTACCTCTCATCGAATTTGCTTACAACAATAGTTACCACTCTAGCATCCAAATGACTCCTTATGAAGCTCTTTATGGGAGAAGATGCAGATCTCCTATTGGATAGTTTGAAGTAGGTGAAACAGGGTTAATAGGACCAGATTTAGTTCATCAAGCTATGAAGAAGGTGAAAGTGATTCAAGAGAGGTTGAAAATGGCGCAGAGTCGTCACATATCCTACACTGATGTTAGGAGAAGGGAGTTAGAGTTTGAAGTAGATGATTGGGTATACTTGAAAGTTTCACCCATGAAGGTGTTATAAGATTTAGCAAGAAGGGGAAGCTTAATCCCCGCTATATTGGCCCTTACAGAATATCTGTAACATCTCGCAAATTGAAAGAACTAGAAAGAGCTAGAATTTGGAAGAGTGATTTTTGGAAATAATAAAAATCTAGAAAATGGGTTAAGTTAAGTTTGAGTTTTTGGTCAACTTCAAACGACCATAAATCCTAGCTCAGGATTAGTTAGGTGTATTTCCAGATATCGTAGGAAATATCTTGGAATAATATTTCCAACGCCATCGTGTTTGCTCGATTTCAAGTTCGTATGAGTAAGTTATGCCCATTGGAAGTTGGGCTGCTCAAATAAGGAAAGTCCAATCCGGATTTTAGAAGGGCATTATGGTCTTTTTCATACCCAATTAAGTTAATTCGATTTTAGCAATTAAATTGGGGTCTAAACTGAATTGGTTCAGTTTAGACAATTGCAAATTTACGGTAGGTTTTTTTGGAGAAAGAACGCAAGAGGAGAAAAGAGGAGAAAGAACAAAGTTCGTCGTTCTTGAAGGTTTAGCTTGTGGATTTCGACAAGGGTTGATCCCTAAAGAGGTATGTTAGTCTTTTATAGCATTGGGTTCGTTCACCCTCGCTTCAATCACGTTTATTTCAGCGAAGTTCAGTTTAGAAAGTTGAAAGTTGATGAATGTTGAATGGTGTTCTTGAGTTTGTTTTTCATTCTTGAATTGGGCTGAATTGAGAAGTTTCTGAGATCTTTACGTCGAGTTTTAGAGTTGATATGAGTTAGGTTGATGGGTACATATGCTGGTTATCTGAAAAAATGGAGAAAAATAGTCGAGTTTAGGAGAATTGGTACTGGAAAACGAAAGAAGGAAAAAGTCGGGCAATCTGGAGCCCTTGTCCGTGTCGCGGACCTGTCCCATAATTTCGCAAAAAGTCTCTTCACGTAGCGGAGCGGTCACGGACTGTTCTGCCTCAAAAATTATTTTTGTGACCAAAATTTAAATACACCTCCGCGTCGCACACTAGTTTTCAGGCAGTGATTTCTTGATCATTTCTCATGTTTAGCTATCTAAAATCATTCCTAAACATCATGAGATCTTTCCTATCACAAATCACAAATCACAAATCCTTGAATCCATAATTCAATTCAAGGAAAGTTAAGAGTCAAGTGAAGAAAAGTTAAGAGTCAAGTCAAGAAAAGTCAGGAGTCAAGTTAAGAGAAGTCCATAAAATTTCCAAAAGTCTTTTACAAATGTTTTAACTTTGTTTTAAGATTTGAGTAAAGAGTAAAGTTTGAAGTTTATTTCTTAAAAAGAGTATATCGGTACTATGTATTCCCAAAGAGTGAATGTTTTCACATTTAAAGAAGAAAGGAAACCTTGATTTCCAAAAGATCTTTTAAGCTAGTTTTCAATAAAAAGTAAGAGTAAAGTTATTCTTCAAAGATTGTACTGGAACTAAGTATTCCCAAGAGTTAAAATATTTTCACATTTGAGCAAGAAAGGAAACTGAGATTTCCAAGTGAGCTTTTAAGCTAAGTTTTTGAGTAATTATCTCAAACCAAAGAAAGAGTTTTGTTGTTACAAACATATGAGCTAAGTATATTTGGGGAGTAGTATTGAGTACCGATTTGGGGACGAGTTTGAGTTCAGATAACTCACGTCTCCATAAACTATGTAGCCATCATGGGTAAGAAAGGATCATACTTTTTAGATGACTCCTTAAGATGATTTTAGCATAGACTAGTGGATCCACTTAGTTAAGTGTTCTATATGACGACAAAGTATAGGATAGTTCTGGCAGTGTGGGCAAGATGTTGTATCACCACTTAGGCTCTTAGTGGTGGTTGTTGGTTAGAGAAACTCCCACAGAATCTATATTACTTTATTATATGAGAAGTTGAGTTTGTTATTGCATTTTCTTTAACGAACTAAGTTGTTTTTTTACTGTTTCAAAGGCTTTCTATAAATTGCATGTGTTTTATTGCTTTATATTAAGTTAAGTTATTCAGGAGTTGAGTAAATCCAAGGTAAGTGTTTCTTTTAGATTTTCTCAAGCTTAAGTTATGTTTAACATTCCAACTCGCATACTCGTACATTCAATGTATTGATGCCAGTTGGCCTGCATCTTATTATGATGCAGACGCAGGTAATCAGGATCAACATCCATCGCATCGTTGATCCAGTTGAGCACTCAGAGTCAGTTGGTGAGCCTCCTAGCTTTTTGGAGGATCCTTTTTATTTCTTTCAGTATTTTAGTTCATTAGGATGTCATGGGTCTTGTCCATACATCCATCTCAGTTTATTAGAGGCTTCATAGACAGAGTTAGTTGATGTTAGTTCATGAGTCTTTACTTTCCTTTTTCGGTTAAGTTGTGACTTGAGTTGCCACTTTGGCAGTGAATGTTATTTATTACATTCTAAGTTATTTATTGAGCAGTTTAGTTATTCTTTTAAAGTATATCTATCTTGAGTAAAGTCTTCCGCCGAGTAAGTAAGCCTTACCAAGGGTTTGCTTGGGGCCAACAATGGTTCTCGAGTGTCAGTCCCGCCCAGGGTGTAGGCTCGGGGTGTGACAAACTTGGTATTAGAGCCTAAAGTTCAAGAGTCCTAGGGAGTCTATGAAGTCGTGTCTGTAGTGTCCTAGTTATCTGTGTGAAGCGCGCCACATCTATAGTTAGAAGACTGCAACATTTAGGAATTCCTTCACTTCTTTCATACTCACTTCGTGCAATAGAGTGTATCTCTATAAAAGTCTCTTTCTAACTCGTGCTTACACATGAACGATTTTGAGCTGGCCTATGGTCGAGAGTGCTTTCATGGGTAGTTTCTTTCCCCGTCAGCTAAGAGAAGCAAAGAGATGGTTGTTGACATGAGGAGCAGGATGAGTTTATTCATAGTTGGGTTGACTCGTCTATCAAGTAAGGAAAGTAAGGAAGCTATGCAAATAGGTGACATGGGCATAGCAAGGCTGATGATCCATGTGCAACAAGTTGAGAATGACCAGTTGAACGATATAGAAGAGTTTAAGAATAAGAGGGCCAAGACATCAGGGAATGAATTCGGACAACAAAAGAGTAATGCGAACCGGTCTTCTTTCCAACATAAGCAGAAAGGACCTGGTCCATCATCTGCTAGTTCACCTGCACCAAGGAACAAATGTGAGTACAATAGTCAGAATTCTCAGAACATCAGAGCTAGCCCTGCACATTCGCAAGGTAGTAAGGCACAAGGGGGTACTAAGACTCCTGCATGTGCTAAGTGTGGTAGGAGCCACTCAGGGGTGTGTCGCGATGGCCAGTCAGGTTGTTTCAAGTGTGGATAAGAGGGTCGCTTCATGAAAGAGTGCCCTAAGAACATGCAAGGTAATGGAAATCATGGAAATAGAGCCCAGTCTTCTTCATTTTCTCCACCAGATAGAGTTGCATCTAGATGATCTACTTCAAGGGCAGACAGAGAAGGAAACCATCTTTATGCTATCTCTAGTCGCCGAGAGCAAGAGGATTCGCCAAATGTTGTCACTGGTATGATCCAAGTGTTCAATTTTGATGTTCTTCCTGAGCAACTTTTTGAGCCCTTCAGTGTTTCTACACCTATTGGATCGTGATTGTTCCATTTCCGTCAATCACAAGAGTACCATGACTAATTTAGTTGAGTTACACATGGTAGATTTTGATGTCATTCTAGGTATGGACTAGCTTCATTCCTGTTATGCATCAATAGGTTATAGAACTCAAGTAGTCAAGCTCCAGTTTCCAGTGAACCAGTTATAGAGTTGAAGAGTAGTTCAGCAGTGCCTAAGGGCCATTTTATTTCGTACCTTAAGGCAAGAAAATTAGTTTCCAAGGGGTGTGTCTATCACTTGGTCTAAGTTAATGACTCAAGTGTTGAGATACCTCATATTCAATCAGTTTCAGTAGTAAAAGAGTTTCCAGAAGTCTTTCCTGATGATCTTCCCGGAGTCCCTCCTGAGAGTGAAATAGACTTCGGTAAAGACATTCCTCCAGATACTCTTCCTATATCTATTTTTCCATATAGAATGGCACCAACAGAGTTGAAAGAGCTTAAAGAACAATTGAGAGATCTTCTTGATAAGTGCTTTATTCGACCAAGTGTCTCACCTTGGGGAAATCCGGTCTTATTTGTGAGAAATAAAGATGGTTCCCTTCGAATGTGTATAGATTACCGTCAGTTGAATAATGTTACCATCAAGAACAAGTATCCTCTTTCGAGAATTGATAATCTTTTCGATCAGCTTTAGGGTGCTACTTTTTTCTCTAAGATAGACCTCAGATGAGGCTACCATCAGTTAAGAGTGAGCGAATGTGACATTCCAAAGACATATTTCAGGACTCGTTATGGTCATTATGAGTTTTTGGTCATGTACTTTTGTTAGATCAATGCGCCTGCAACATTCATGGACCTTATGAATAGAGTTTTTAATCCTTATTTAGATATGTTTGTTATCTTCTTCATTAATGGCATACTAATCTATACAACGAATGAAGAAGATCATGTTAGCCATCTCAGAATAGTTCTTCAGACATTGAAAGATAAGGAGTTATATGCTAAGTTCTCTAAATGTGATTTTGGGCTTCAGTCTGTGGCGTTCTTGGGCCACATAGTTTCCGATGATGGAATTAAAGTTGATACTCAAAAAATTGAGGCAGTGCAGAATTGTCCTAGACCCACATCTCCAACTGATATTAGGAGTTTCTTGGGTTTGGCTAGATATTATAGAAGGTTCGTAGAGGGGTTCTCGTCTATTTCGTCCCCTTTGACCAAGTTGACTAAAAAAACAGTTAAGTTTCAATGGTCTGAAGTTTGTGAGAAAAGCTTTCAGGGGTTGAAAAAAAGGTTGACTACTGCCCTAGTGTTGACCTTACCAGAAGGTACTCAAGGTTTTTTCGTATATTGTGATGTGTCTAGAGTTGGTTTGGGTTGTGTGTTAATGCAGAATTGCAATATTATAGCTTATGCCTCCAGACAGTTGAAAGTTCATGAGATGAATTACCCAACCCGTGATCTAGAGTTGGCTGCCATAGTAATTGATTTGAAAATATGGCACCATTATATTTATGGTGTTCATGTGGATGTGTTCACCGATCATACGAGTGTTCAGTATGTGTTTAGTCAGAAAGAGCTTAATCTCAGAAAGATGAGATAGTTAGAATTACTCAAGGATTATGACATGAGTATTCTTTATCACACAGGTAAGGCTAATTTTGTTGCTGATGCCTTGAGTAGGTTATCTATGGGTAGTACCACCCATTATGAGGAAGATAAGAAAGAGTTAGTAAAAGAGGTGCATAGACTTACACGACTAGGAGTTCGACTAATGATTTCCACAGAAGGAGGATTAGTGGTAATGAATGGGGCTGAATTATTATTAGTGTCAGAAGTAAAAGAGAAGCAAGACCAATATCCTTTATTGCTTGGATTAAAGGAAAGTGTTCATAAGCAAAAGAAAGTGATGGATTTTGAACAATGGGGAGATGGTGTTTTGAGGTATCAAGGTATATTGTGTGATTGATTTCAAGGGTAATTGGGATGATCACCTATCTCTTATTGAGTTGCCTACAACAATAGTTACCACTCCAGCATCCAGATGACTCCTTATGAGGCTCTTTATGGGAGAAGATGCAGATCTCGTATTGGATGGTTTGAAGTTGGTGAAGCAGGGTTGAAAGGACCAGATGTAGTTCATCAGGCTATGGAGAAAGTGAAAGTGATTCAAGAAAGGTTTAAAACAATGCAAAGTCGTCAGAAATCCTGCACTGGTGTTAGGAGAAGGGAGTTAGAGTTCGAAGTAGATAATTAGATTTACTTGAAAGTTTCACCCATGAAGGGTGTTATGAGATTTGGTAAGAAAGAGAATCTTAGTCCCCGGTATTTTGGTCCTTACCGGATATCCAAAAGGGTTGGTAATGTAGCTTATGAGTTGGAGCTACCACAAGAGATAGTAGCGGTTCATCCGATATTGCGTATTTCCATATTGAAGAAGTGCATGGAAGATCCTTCACTTATAATACCAACTGAAGATATTGGTATCAAGGATAACTTATCTTATGAAGAGATTTCGGTTCAGATTCTAAATCGCCAAGTTCGCAAGTTGAGGACTAAGGAAGTACCATCAGTCAAAGTCCTTTGGAGGAACCAATTTCTTGAGGAAGATACTTGGGAAGCTGAGGAAGATATGAATAAGAGATATGCACATCTCTTCGAATCTGGAGAAGTTCCAAATTAAGGTACTAATCCTTTACTTGACTTTTATTTATAAGATTAGAATGTTGTAATTGCATTGCTTGTTGGGTGTTTGAGCTGAATGTTAAATGTTATACCCTTAGCCTACTAAGAGTAATCTCATTTTAGGACGAATGTTCCCAAGGGGGAGATATTGTAACATCTCACAAATTGAAAGAACTAGAAAGATCTAGAATTAGAAAGAGTGATTTTTGGAAATAATAAAAATCTGGAAAATGGGTTAAGTTAAATTAAGTTTGAGTTTTTGGTCAACTTCAAATGACCATAACTCCTAGCTCAAGGTGAGTTAGGTGTGTTTCCAGATATCGTAGGAAAGATGTTGGGATAATATTTTCAACGCTGCCGAGTTTGTGCGATTTCGAGTTCGTATGAGTGAGTTATGCTCATTGGAAGTTGGGCTGCTCAAATAAGGAAAGTCCAATCCGGATTTTAGAAGGGCATTATGGTATTTTTCATACACAATTAAGTTAATCCGTTTTTAGCAATTAAATTGGGGTCTAAACTGAATTGGTTCAGTTTAGACAATTGGAAATTTACTCTAGGGTTTTTATTTGGAGAAAGAACTCAACAGGAGAAAAGAGGAGAAAGAGCAAAGTTCGTCGTTCTTGAAGGTTTAGCTTCTGGATTTTGACAAGGGTTTATCCCTAAAGAGGTATGTGAGACTTTCATAGCGTTGGGTTCGTTCACCCTCGCGCCAATCACATTTATTTCAGTGAAGTTCATTCTAGAAAGTTGAAAGTTGATGAATATTGAATGGTGTTCTTGAGTTTCTTTTTCGTTCTTGAATTGGGCTGAATTGAGAAGTTTTTGAGATCTTTACGTCGAGTTTTAGAGTTTATTTGAGTTAGGTTGATGGGCACATATGGTGGTTATCTGAATCTAAAGAAAAAATGAGAAGAGTAGTCGAGTTTAGGTGAATTGGGACTGGAAAACGAAAGAAGGAAAAAGTTGGCCAAATCTGGAGCCCTTGTCCGCGTCACGGACCTGTCCCATAATTTTGCAGAATGTCTTTTCGCATCGCGGAGCGGTCACGGACCGTTCTGCCTCAAAAATTATTTTTGCGACCAAAATTTAAATACACCTACGCATTGCGGACTAGTTTCCAGGTAGTGATTTCTTGATCATTTCTCATATTTAGCTATCTAAAATTATTCCTAAACATCATGAGTTCTTTCCTATCACATATCACAAATCCTTGAATCCGTAATTCAATTCAAGGAAAGTTAAGAGTCAAATCAAGAGAAGTTAAGAGTCAAGTCAAGAGAAGTCAATAGTCAAGTTAAGAGAAGTCCATAAAGTTTTCCAAAAGTCTTTTACAAATGTTTTAACTTTGTTTTAAGACTTGAGTTTTGAGTTTTGTAAAGAGTAAAGTTTGGAGTTCATTTCTTCAGAAGAGTATATTGGGACTAAGTATTCCTAAAGAGTAAATGTTTTCACATTTAAAGAAGAAAGGAAACCTTGATTTCCAAAAGAGATTTTGAGCTAATTTTCAGCAAAGTGTAAGAGTAAAGTTCATTCTTCAAAGATTGTATGGGAACTTAGTATTCCCAAGAGTTAAAATGTTTTCACATTTGAGAAAGAAAGGAAACGGAGATTTCCAAGAGATCTTGTAAGCTAAGTTTTTGAGTAATTATCTCAAACTAAAGAAAGAGTTTTGTTTTTACAAACATATGATCTAAGTATATTTTAGGAGTAGTATTGAGCACCGATTTGGGGACGAGTTTGAGTTCAGATAACTCACGTCTCCATAAACTATGTAGCCATCATGGGTAAGAAAGGATAATACTGTTTAGATGACTCCTTAAGATGATTTTAGCATAGACTAGTGGATCCACTTAGTTAAGCGTTCTATATGACGGCAAATTATAGGACAGTTCTAGTAGCGTGGGCAAGACGATGTATCACCACTTAGGCTGTTATTGGTGGTTGTCGGTTAGAGAAACTCCCACAGAAACTATATTACTTTATTATATGAGTAAAGTTGAGTTTGTTATTGCATTTTCTTTAACGAACTAAGTTGTTTTTTTACTGTTTTAAAGGTTTTCTATGTATTGCATGTGTTTTATTGGTGTATATTGAGTTAAGTTATTCAGGAGTTGAGTAAAGCCAAGGTAAGTGTTTCTTTCAGATTTTTTAAAGCTTAAGTTATGTTTAGCATTCCAACTCGCATACTCGTACATTCAGTGTACTGATACCAGTTGGCTTGCATCTTATTATGATGCAGACGCAGGTAATCTGGATCAGCATCCAGCGCATCATTGATACAGTTGAGCACTCAGAGTCCGTTGGTGAGCCTCCTAGCTTTCTGAAGGATCATTTTTATTGCTTTCAATATTTTAGTTCAGTTATTTAGAGTCTTCATAGACAGAGTTAGTTGATGTTAGTTCATGAGTCTTTACTTTCCCTTTTCAGTTAAGTTGAGACTTGCGGTGCCACTTTGGCAGTGAATGTTATTTATTACATTCTAAGTTATTTATTGAGTAGTTTAATTATTCTTATAAAGTATATCTATCTTGAGTAAAGTCTTCCACTGAGTAAGTAAGCCAGGCTAAGGTTTCACTTGGGACCAACAATGGTTCTCGAGTGCCAGTCCCACCCAGGGTGTAGGCTCGGAGTGTGACAATATAAAAAAGGGTATGTAATGTAGCTTATGAGTTGGAGTTACCAGAAGAGTTAGCCACGGTTCATATGGTATTTCACATATCCATGATGAAGAAATGCATGGGCGATCCTTCATTGATCATACCAACTGAAGATATTGGGATCAAGGATAGTTTATCTTATGAAGAGATTCCGGTCCAGATTCTAGATCGCCAAGTTCTCAAGTGGAGGACTAAGGAAGTAGCATCAGTCAAATTCCTTTAGAGGAACCAATTTCTTGAGGAAGCTAATTGGGAAGCTGAGGAGGATATAAAGAAGAGATATCCACATCTCTTTTTGAGTCTGGAGAAGTTCCAAATTAAGGAACTAATTCTCTTCTTAGTACTCTTTAATTTATAAGTTAGCATGTTGTGTTTGTTTTCCTTGTTGGGTGTTTAAACTGCATGTTTGATATTACTCCCTTAGCCTACTAAGAGTAATTTCATTTGAGGACGAATGTTCCCAAGGGTGAGATATTGTACCCCGTAACTAGAAGAGCTAGAATTAGAAAGAGTGATTTTTGGAAATAATAAAAATCTGGAAAATTGGTTAAGTTAAGTTTGGGTTTTTGGTCAAATTAAAATGACTATAACTCCTAGCTCAGGATGATTTAGGTGTGCTTACAGATATTTTAGGAAAGATGTTGGAATAATCTTTCGCACGCCGCCAAGTTTGGGCGATTTCGAGTTCGTATGAGTGAGATATGCCCATTTGAAGTTGGGTTGTTCAAATAAGGAAAGTTTAAACCGCATTTTAGAAGGGCATTATGGTCTTTTCCTTACCCAATTATTTTATTTCATTTTCTTGGTAATTAGTTGGGGTCTAAACTGATCTTAGTCAGTTTATGCTTCTGGAAAAAGAGTTAGGGTTTGAGAGAAGAGAAAAGAAGAGGAGAAAAGAGGAGAAGAAGCAAGAATCGTCAAGATCTTCAAGAATAGCTTGTGGATTTCATCAAGGGATGATACCTACGAGGTATGTCAGATCACATAGCGTTGGGTTAGTTCACCCACGCGCCAATCATTATTTATTTCAGCGAATTTAAGTTCTTGAAAGCTTTGAAATTGAGTTCTTGATGGGTTTGTGGAAGTTCCTTTGAATTCTTTATTCGTTGAAATTGTTAAGGAGTTTTGTGATCCGAATCCATGATTTTAGGTGTGAATTTGATTAGAATCTTTCATATATTGGTGGTATAGATATTTTAAGTGTTTGGGGAAGGAACCAAGTCGAAATAGGGGGTTTAGAGTTGAAAATCGAAGAAGAAAAGTCGGAGGCACCTGGGAAGGGGCCTAGGGCGTCGCCCCTCTCAGAGCCCCAAACAGGGCTCTCTGTTCTGTGGCCCCTGGGCGTCGTCCCTCTCATATCCCCAACTAGAGTTCTTTGAAATTTGTGCTCTGGCGCTCCGCGCCTCTCAGAGCACCAGGGATGCCAGTTCACCCCATTTCCCCGCCCCCCTTCTTTCCGTACTAGTTCCTTAGCAACGTGCCTATGTTTTCCAATCGATTTCTATACTCTAAGGTACGTCTAAACATCATGAAATCATCATAAACATGAGATCATGAACCTTGAATCCATAATCCAATTCAAGGAAAGTTAAGATCAAACTCAATAGGAGTAAGAGTCAAGTCAAGAAGAGTTCTTAGAGTTTTCCAAAAGTCTTTTCTAAATATTTTAACTTTGTTTTAAGACTTAAAGTTCAAGTTGAGTAAAGAGTAAATAGTAAATATTGAAGTTCATTCTTCAAAAGTGTATGGGGACTATGTGTTCCCAAAGAATTAAAATGTTTTCACATTTAAACAAGAAAAAGAAACCTTGATTTCCAAAGAGCCTTTGAGCTAGGTTTTAGAAAAGAGTAAATGCTTTCACAATTAAGCAAAGAGAGGAAACTTTCATTTCCAAGATTGCCTTTGAGCTAAGTTTTTGAGCAATTATCTCAAATCACAGAAAGAAGTATGTTTTTAAACATAAGATCAAGTATCATATTTTGGAAGTAGTATTGAGCACCGATATGGGGGAGTTTAGACAACTCACAGCCCCCATAAACCATGTAGCCACCATGGGTAGAGAAGGGTCATACTTTTTAGATGATTCCTTAGTGATTTTAAGCATAGACTAGTGGATCAACTTAGTAGTTCATGTTCTATACCGTCGGCAAGGTATAGGATGGCCCTGGCAGCGTGAGGCAAAACATTGTATCATCACAATAGCTCTTACGTGATGGTCGTCGGTTAGAGAAACTTCCACAGACGTATTTTTATTCTTATATAAACAGTTTACTTGTATTTTTATATACATTCCAAAGTTATATTTGTATCTTTGCATACACACACAGTATTATTGTATTTCCAAATACACAGAGTTGACATCCATGTTTAAATTTTTTTTGTTTATATTGCACTTGTTTTATACTGCTTTATATTGATATGAGTTCAGTTAAGTTGAGTTGAGCCAGGTAAGTTCTTCAGTTCCTTTCAAGCTTATGTCTTGTTTTAGAATTCCCCATACATACTCATACATTCAATGTACTGATGTCATTTGGCCTGCTTCTTCTTGTGATGCAGACATAGGTAACCAGGATCAACATCTAGTGCATCGTTGATCCAGTTGATCTTCGAACTAGTTGGTGAACCTCCTTTCTTCCGGAGGATCCCCTTTTCATTACTTTATCATTTTAGTTCATTAGGATATAGTGGGTCTTGTCTCGACATTCATCTCAGTTGTTTAGAGGCTTCATAGATAGACAGTCAGATGTTAGTTTATTCGTCATTATCTTGTTATTGGTTTATGTTCACATTTGGGTTGCCACTTTGGCTAAGTTAAATGTTTATTTTTAAAACATTATGAGTTTTATTTGAGACAATTGAGTTATTTAGCATTTGAATCCTTTTCTTACTGCTTAAATTCTTCCGCTAAGTAAGAAAGACAGACCAAGGGTTCGCTTGGGGCTAGCAATGGTTCTTGAGCGCCAGTCCCGGTGAGTGTGTAGGCTCGAGGCATGACAACAAAATAGTAATCCTCCCAGATCCTACTCATCAAGACATAATATATTACCATAATCTTGAGAATTTTCCTATACATACAAATTTTTTCACTCTCCCTTTGCGTCCAATGCTCTTTCATTTCTACTTTTAAACGAACAAGTTATCAACTTTATTGTAAGTTACTTCATCAAATCTCTAGTTGTTTTTGTAAAGAAATAAAAGTCAAGTTCTTGTTTGTCTTAATCATTCTAAGAGTCATCTTTTTATGTTTTTTGTTTTGTTTTGGGGGTCCTATTTATGTTATCTATTTATTTCCATGAAAATATACACTCTTAGATCAATCTTTTAATGGGAGTTTTCAGCATCCTTTCTATGTTAGTGATCTTGGTCTGTTTTTCCATGACAAAACTTCTACTTTGAGAATTCAAGAAAATATGATGTACGTAGAATATTGATACCTCGAGTATATTTATAGTAATCAATTATCATATTGTTTGGTAAGAATGAACTCATGTATAATAGGTAATTTTTCATAAATGGTAGTAGAATATTTTGGATCCCAATATTGTTAAATAATAAATCAATAGTTGAACCTTCTCTCTCTATGCATTCTCTCTCAGCACATGTTAACTAATCTGTGCAGGGCATGGGGAAGAGTTAACACATACCGACCTTAACGGCGCAAATGGCACAGGAAGAAATGCTAGGCAAAGCACATCATGGAAAAAAGGCTGAGATAGTTGTACTCCGAGAAAACATTCAAGTTGAAACAGAGTTATTTTTAAACATTTCTTTCGACCCTCATACATAAGCATCAAATTGAAATAAATGTTTAAAACACTTTATTGAATCTCAAAACTTTGTTGAATATATTGAGTATGAAACATAAGTTTTAAATAAAATATCTGAAAACTGAAAGACTCTTTAAAATTTTCTATCAATGATGCCTCTACTGTACAAAGATGATTGTTGAAAAAGACCCACAACTACTCAAAATGCTACTAATCACTCATAAAATTGGAGTCCTCCAAAATTAAGAAGGTCTCACTCAAAAGCTGACGAGTGGATGATCGATGAAATGATCTCAACAGACTCTTGTTGAGGATCCTAAGAACCTGTATCTGCATCATTAAAAAATGCAAGTCGAATGACATCAGTACATTGAATGTATGATTATGTAATATAACTGAATAACAAATAACTGAAAGAAAGGACAGTAATAGATAACAATGTACTCAAGCTGACTGTAGAGAGATAAAGGAATTAAATCATTTAAAGCTTTACAAAATACTTTATCATCTCTAAACTTAACACAATAAGTGATATATAAAAATACACTTTAACTCTATTGGGGGATTCTCTAACCGACAACCATCACTATGAGCTATGTGACGATACAACATCTCGCCCACGCTGCCAGAACTGTCCTATACCTTGTCGGGGTATAGAACACCTCAACTAAGTGGATCCACTAAGTTATGCTTAAAAGCAATAAAGAATCATCCAAAAAGTATGATCCTTTACCCATGTTGGCATACATGGTTTATTAGGATTTTGAGTTGTCTGAACTCATCCACATATCGGTGCTAAATACTACTCCCAATAATATATATACCTCATGCTCATATATTTAAAAACATTAACTCTTCCTCTGGTTTGAGATAATTGCTCAAACTACCCTCTTAAAAGAGGTAACTGCTCTTGAAATATCTTTTGAACTCATAACTCATTTAGAAATCAAAGTTTCTTTTTTATTCAATGTAAAAACTGATACATTTGGGAATACTTAGTTCCCTTATACTCTTGCTCAATTCATACTTAAAAACTTTGTGATATGATCATTGATGACTCGGGAAGTCATACTTCATAAATATTGATGGCATAACTAGATACCATACTGCTTAAACATTGATGACATACTCAATTGTCATACTAATCATGTTTTAGAAACTCTTTCTCAAAAATATATCAAAATCATATTGTGATATGATCAAACTATTTTAAAATGTAATTAGTAAGTAGATTTATAAAGAATTAGTATGTCAATTATATTCCTTCATTACTATTGCCGAGAGAAGTCTACAAAAATAAATAAATTGTTTTATATAGAATGTAAATGTTTATGGGGTTCAGCAAAGAGCCAGGCACCATCGTTGATAAAGATGAATGTGGTCACCAAGCATGTACATGTTGTTAAACTTCTTTCTAATTGTTCACCAAAAAAAAAAGAGCTCAACACCAATGCAAAAAGAAACACACAACATCAATGAAATGAAGAAATTTGAATCAAGCAAGGGGAAAGTTAAGCCATTAATTTTAATCCTTAATGAATACCCCTTAATGCTGCAAAATAATTTGTTTGGGTACCATTGACATGGATAGCTATGTTACTGTTAGTTATACAATTAATAATTTTTGGAGAAAATTTAGAGAATCGTAAAGTATAATAAAGAAAGGATCATTCAATTCGATCAAAAGTTTTTTCTCAATCCATTTGATGCATCAGCTTCCCCTTCTTCCTTTTGGAAACATTAATATGGATTATCTATGGGTTCCCATTTGTTGCATTAACAACTCACAATCATTAATAAGAGAAGTATAGGCAAATATGGATTATATTTAAAACAATTGAACTTTTAAACTCCCATCTCTTAGATGAATAGAGGTTGTCCATGCGCGCACGGACCCAATATTTTATCTATTTTGTATAAAGTTTTGTTTGAATGCAAATTTAGAAATTGTCGAGACTTGTTTATTGGCTAGTAATAGCATGTTATTAAACTGTTAATATACATACACATATATTATCAGAAGTACGTCCTAGGTGAAGCATATTGTTTGAACTGTTGGTATGCAACACACATATCATGCATACATACACATTAGTTATATACGCAAAGTGGTAATGCATCATCAGCAGTCACTTGATTATTCAAAATATCATTTTAGCCATGCAATGCCGTCCTTGACAAAATATCCGTCTACTATGTTGTTGACAGTCATTTAGTTATTCATAATTATCATTGTAGACGTGTGACATTATTGTGCTTGTCAAAAACCTGTAGGAACATTAATCATGGGTTGCTTGTTAATTAACATATAAGTGTTTAAATGGCGGGCGTGTGACGTACCTTTTGAAGACATCAATAATGTATATTCTTGATTTTCTTTGATCCAGATTTTCAAAAAGACAAAGCAATGTGAAATCTTTTTCATGTCGATGATTAAAAATTACACTTTCAAATGTTGATCAGAGAGTAGATAATTTAACTCCGAGAAGAGAAATCAAACACTTAGGAATACTTCATGGTTTCCAGCCTTGAATTATGTTAATTAGACTCTTAGTTTAAGCACTGCCTCCATCTCTGCAACAAAATATATTTTCTTAATTATGAAAATAATATCGTACAATCTACACGTGTATGGAATTGATCTTTCACCTAATCAATTAAGTGGTTAAATTCTTATTAAGTTTGGAAACTTAAGTGACATACAAGTTTTAAATCTTTTACATGACAACTTCGTTGGAGAAATTTACAAAAACATTTTTCAATTTTATGAAATTGAATGCATTTATCTCATACAATAATTTAAGATGCCCAATTTTAGACATTCTTTTCACTTTAAATGGTAAAATACAACATGAGTTACGATAGCTTCAATGCAACTTTTTCCTTTGTGAACTATAATTGCAATAGTACTCAATTGCAACATTCTTTCCACTTAAATAGTGAACTAAACAAAACTTTGATGCTTCTTCAGGTGAATAAAGAGGAAGGGTGTAGCTCAAAGGATCCTACAGGAACATCATCCCTCTCCATCCCTGTCATCTTCATAGAAGGAATTCTATGAGAGAATCTAAACATATCCTTTACAGGAACTAGAAATGGATCTCCTGCTCAACGGAAAAAGCCAATAGAATCAACATAGTTTGACAGGACCTCAATAAAGTCATAGTTGAAATTTTTATTGCTTCCAAGATGAGGACACCAGTTCATATCCCAATCTTTAGAGAGGGGCCAAGTTTCTACTTCCAATGGAAATATTTTTATTGCATCGTTGTTTTTTCCATTCATTGAACATGCCAAATGTGAGAACATATGAAGATCTTCAATGTCTTCTGAGTTTCCTTGTATGAACCTAGCACAAGAAGCTGGAAATTCCTGAGATAGCCATTTGGTTTCATCTTCACACAGCGGCTCTGGCTCTAAATTTTGAATTTTAGTTCTTGTAATGTTTTCTTAAGCATTAAATTTGATGAGTAGGTGTCAAGAGAGTAAATCTAGAGTTTTTTTTAATTTAATTTGATGAGTAGGATCCATAAGAGTGAACTTTAAATTTAATTTGATGAGTAGGAATCAGATAAATTTCAAAGTTTAAATTCTTGTGATATTTGCTTAATCATTTTATATAGAAAATTTGTTCTATCTAGACAGTTTTTAGAAATTACATTACTCTTAAATATTATGAATTAACAATACAAAATTTAATATTATACCTGAATAATGAAATGATTAAATAATTAATAAATTTTAAAATTTGTGAAATCTTCACATGCAAAATATCACAAATGAGTATTTCAATTATTTAAAAATTAAAGGTGCTTAATAAAATATTATAAGGATTAATATCACAATTTATTGATATTCAAGAGCTAAAAACAAATATACTATGTAACAACAAAAAGTCAAAATTATTTTTAAAATATTTTTGAGTCTTATAAATACTTATTTTACTGTGAATTCAAAACCAAAAATATGAAGGTCTAGATTTTAATCAAATCACTTATACAAAGGATCTAAACTGGAAATGTAATAAATATTGTATATAAAAGGAAA
Source organism: Solanum chiquidenum (assembly GCA_029582725.1). Taxonomy (NCBI): domain Eukaryota; kingdom Viridiplantae; phylum Streptophyta; class Magnoliopsida; order Solanales; family Solanaceae; genus Solanum; species Solanum chiquidenum. The sequence continues at coordinate 36,870 of JAJOOS010014217.1, forward strand.
ATTAGACTATGATTCTTAAATTTCCTAATTGAAAACAAATAAGAAGGGATCCAAAATATTCACTACCATTAATGTCAAATTACTTATTGTGCATGAGTTCACTCTACCAAACAACATGATAATTGATCACTATAGTTATACTCATAGTATCAATATTCTATTTCATATTTTCTTACATTCTTAATGTACGTAGAAGTTTTGACATGGAAAAAAATAATCAAGGTCACTAACATAGAAAAGATGCTAAAAACTCCGGTTTAAAAAAATGAAGAATGTTAAGCTTCAACAACAGAGCTAGATCGTGAAGGCAAAATCGAACGACATTGAAGATGTGGCGAAGCAACAAATGGAGCGTGGTGTTGCATTTCCATATCAAATCCTTGGAAATGCACTGACTCCTTCTAAGGATGAGTAAAATATTTCATCAAGTTTCGATGTTAGACCAACTAGGTCTTATTAAATTTACCATATTTATGATTTGAATTTTACATTTCAGTATGTTTATCCTTATATGAAATGAAATAAAACTTATGTCTTTTATTTAGTATGTATTAATTTTTCATTTATTCATAAAAATGATAAATTTTAATAAAACCTATTTGGTCCAACATTGAAACTTGACGAAAATTTATACTCATCCCTAGAGAAGCCATTGCACTTCGAAGGATTTGATATGGAAATGCAATAACATGCTCCATTTGTTGCTTCGCCACATCTTCAACTTCTTTCATGCCTCCAAGATCTCGCTCAGTTGTAGAAGCTCAACAATCTTCAAATTTTTTAATGGAAGTTTTCAGCATCTTATCTATGTTAGTGACCTTAATCTTTCTTTTCATGAAATAACTTCTACTTTATGAATGTAAGAAAATATGATGTAGAGTACTGAGACCACGAGTATATTTATAGTGATCAATTACCATGTATTTTTGGTAAGAATGAACTCATGTATAATAAGTAATTTTCCATAAATGGTAGTAGAATATTTTGGATCTCTTCTTATTAGTTTTCCATAAATGGTAGTAGAATATTTTGGA
>JAJOOS010014218.1:0-23090 GCA_029582725.1 Solanum chiquidenum
TTTTTTTTTTACAAGCATTAAAAATTATATAATTTCTCTATAGTAAGTTATTAAATGATATTTATTTCTAAATACATAATTAAGTAGTTTAAAATATAATTATTAAAAGAAAACTTTAAATTATAAATACCCCACATGTCTAATAAGATATACTATTAATTGTTGATTATAACTTCCTTGCACATTAAACTTATAAATAAATTTATATTTTCAATTATTTATTTATAAGAATTTTGTACGTATAATTTAAATTTTTTCTATATTTAATATGCTTAGTTATGATATTATCTCATCGAAAGTATAAGCATAAAATTGTCATGATATGTTGTGTGGCAATGATTTATTTTAAATATATAAATAATTTTCATGTTTCATTTTTTAAGAGTTAAATCACATGAACTTTAGCTAATATTTTAAGATATAATTCGTTACCATATTAATATGAGATGACTTTATAGTTCTTTTTATGTAATTTATGATTATTAAAATTATATTTTTAATATTTAATTAATTTAATTTAATTTAGCTTTAAAAATTAATCAAATTGGAGAAGAACACCAAAAAGTAATATAATATCTTTGGTACTTCTTGTACCACATCGATGGAAGACCCTAAGATATTAGCATATATAATGCTAAGAGTTAGAATATTGGGAGAGTGGAGCAATTATGTATGGGTGGGCACTGGATAGACAATGGTATTTAATATAGGTAATTGGGATTGGGATTAAGGGTTAACCATTTAATATGGGTAGATATAAATATAGGTAATAAAGAAGAGGAGTGTATGTGTAATGAGTGGATAAATACGGGTCTCTAACCAAGAAGAGGTGTATATGTGTATGAGGTTAATATTAATTAATAAACTAAATAATTAATTATGAGATAATAATAATATTGCTTAAAAGAAATTTCTTAAAAAATTATTAAAATATTTTCATGCGGCTATATTTGTGAGAAAAAAATGTAAGAAAATTTCTATTTTGTTACTTTTTACCAAAAAAAATTAGGATATTTTTAGTATTTTTTGCAAGAAAATCCGCAAGTAATTTACATGCGAAATATAAATCCCTAGGTAAATTACTTGTGAATTTTGAAATTCGCAGGAAATAATTACCTAGGAAAGTTTTACCATCGGATTATTTTTGGAAGGAAAATTCGCAGGAAACTAGCTAAGTTTCCTGCGAATTTTCGTATACAATCCCTAGGAAAATCTCCAAGTAATCCACACTTTTCTTGTAGTGATAAACGTAATCCATTGAATTATTAATTTTGATGTTAAGTCCACTAATTCAAAAATATATATTCATTTTTACTTATAATATGATAACATAGTCATGATAATAATTATTAGTCATAGATATGTAAGTAAAAATGAATGGAGAAAGTAAAGTATTGGTGACAAGAGATTTCAATCAAATAGAATACTAGAGAGAATATACCATGAACATATATTTTCCTTTGCCTTCTTCATTAGCTATGAATTGTCCACATATTTTTTCATTTTTATATTCATATTGAGTTAAAATAATTTTAAGTATGAATTTACTGTTATTTTATGTTTATTTTAATCTTAGAAAATGTTATTTCACAAGATACACTTTGTGCTAGCTATATAAAAATAGATTAAAAAACTTGTGATTAATCATAAAATGATCTTAAATCAAATTAAAGATTCTATAAATAATACTTTAAATTTATTCAGCTATTTTTTCTTATTGAAAAAGTATAACATTTTATATCATGATACAACTTTTATAAGATACTAGATACTTTCATTAGACAACAACTATATGATATGCATGCGGTAGAAAAAAAGGAGAAGACTACAATTCCACAAAGATAAAGTAGAAACTTAAAAAAAATGAAATATTTTTCACCATAGGTGATGTTGTTCATGTATTAACATTAAATTATGATAGTGAAATATATAGATCTAAAACAAAGAATTGGTCAAACAAAATATTTGACACACACTCAAACCTCTATGTAACCATAATTCATTATACCAAAATTTCTGTGTAACAACCTAATTTTCTTTAGAACAAATCTTTTATGTTATATTTTTTTGTCTCTATGACATTCTATTTATAATAGAGTTGACATTCATTATACAAGTACACTGTTTTGTAAAATTTCAAATTGAGTAATAATATATTACGTGTAAAGATAAAATATTGAAATATTTATGGTAATCATTATTAATGTCATGCACATACCAATTTTCAAGTAGGAATATTTAAGAGAAAAATTATACTTAATGGTGTCCATCATTTATGGTCATAGCCTCAAGAGGAAAGGCTATTGGTGACCTTTTTTATATTGATATTTCCTTTTCTATTTTGTTGGTTAATTTTGTTTACAAAATCGAATGAGGTAAAAGGCAATACTACTAAAGAAATGTCACTTTCTCCCCATATTTAAACTTTGAATGTATTTTGAAATGCTCCTATGATATCTGAGCATTTTTATCTCAAAAAACAAGTAACTTTCTGACAATGTGTATTAATCATTTTAAAGCACATTTCTTATGTTCTTTCAAGCTTTAATATAGTAATATTAATTTCATTTTACAATATTATATATTATATTATACGATACACATGTGCAACGCACGTGCCGTGAAACTAATATATATATATAATCTGACTACTCATATAACTAAATCAATTCTTTTCAAAACTTAGATGTATACACATACATCATTTTCAAAAAGTAAACACAAATTAAGTTTTCAAATCAACACCAAAGTAAACAAGTGATAATAAAGTCAAAGCATTCAAATGGAAAATGTGGGCTAATTGAAAAACTAGTTCCCATATTTGAAAAATGTGTCATTGTCTCAATTGAACTTTGAATTTCTCTAATAACTAAAAAGTAAACGACCTCTGGTGCGACGAACGAGTCCTGAATATAAAAAAATCTTTAGTACAAAGTGTTTTTTTCTAAATTAAACCCTACGTGATATGAATCCAAAATAATCAAATTTCAATATAAATATTAGACATCGAGTGAGAAATCAAAAGAATTTGTAAAAAGTGAACGTATGCACTCAAAGTTGAAACTTGCATATTATTTGTCTTTGAAAGTTTTCAATCTTTAAAACAAAATATTTATCAACCTTAATCACAAAAATATATGTCTAAGCTATCCTTTAAATATTTTTGAATTCATCATTACTTAAAAGGTCAATAAATTATTGAAAATAGGTGAATGGAGTTCTTTTTAAAAAAAAATAATCAGAAAAGTCACTTATAATTTTTCACTGAAAAAATGTCTTTTTTTTTTCTCTTGTACCATAAAATTATTTATCATTTATTATTTTTCAGAAAAAAATCACTCAAGTCGATAAGTGATATAGTGGGTCATTTTGAATGATGTGATGTTGACACCTATTCTTTTTTGAGTAAAAATAAAAAAACATTAAACCCAACTTATTTTAATCAAAAACTTCTGAATCAATAAATGAATGGTTGACAAACCTTTTCCGATAAGAACTATCTTACCCCATAATTTTTCCTTAATTAACATGTGTGAAAATTTAGAGAGTAAATTCTTGGCAATATAATGGAATTTGAAATATTTCATATTTTGTTCTAGTGATTACACCATCAACAATTGTAATCTATTTGTGAATCTATTGCCATTTTTGTGGCGCATAAATAAGTTTTTTTCATTTTCCTAGTACCTAGTACTCCACTTATCTTATTCAAAAAAATATATGATGTAGTGCTTTTTCTATTGGCCCTTTTCTATTCTTCTTGATAAGACATCACCATAGTCCCACTTTCAAAAAAATTAAATAAAATCATATTAGCGAAGAAAATAATGAGTGGGATAAATCAATTATTAATTTATTATGATTAAGTTACTCAGCTAAAATAAGTTATTCAAACTTAATCTATGCATCAAATCATGTTAATTTATCCTGACTAAGTAACAAATTATATAGCACACATATGTCATGTATGTATTATTTTGATGCAAGCATCGAGTTTGAATAAATATTTTTACCTTCTATCATGTGGCGTATGTAATGCTAATACTAAAATTGAGATAATGTCAGTCCAGTCTTGGAACTTTCCATATTTAGAAACCTTACATAAACAAAACATCATCATTTTCAAAAACTAATAAAATTCAAAATCAAATAATTACGTGCTTCCTCCTTCTTCTTATATTAGTTGTTTATATATTAAAAATAAGTTAGCGATACAAATATTTATCAATCACAAAATTAAGATAAAATCAATTAATTTTTTTCTATTTTTTTCTTATAATTAATTAAAAATAAATAAACCTATCATTTTTGTTTATAATTTGGACAACTAATATAAGGACGCGACACAACCAAAAAATTTAAATAGTTTCCCACTTTGGAAATATGTGCCACCATCTCATGATATAAGATTTGAACTTATAGACGACTAACCAAATTTGGTCAAAGTAAACGTTGTTATTTAAAAGTTAAAATTTGGTTTTTTGCAAGTTAGAATAAGGCCATGAATAAATTGGAGAAGGGTTATAAAGGTCCTTGAATGATGTGAAATTGAACAAATATATCATTAGTTAATTGTTTGGTGTAAATATGCCTACTAGTTTGGCTCTAAAATACCCCTAATTAGTCAAAAATATCATTTTCCCAAATAAATATTGTATTTTGTTTGTTTTAAAACATATTTTTATAATATTTTATTAGCATTGTCTATCCTAATTCAATTCAAAATAGATTAAGAAATACAAATATTTTTTAATTTAGTTATCAAAATGAAATTAATGATGGTGTTACTATGATCTTATATATATAAGACTTATATTATAGTTAAAAAGGTACATGTAGTTATTCTATTTTAGTTGATAAAATGAAATTTTAAAAAAAATCTCCTATTTATTTGTTCAAGTGATTTTAAAAGAGAAGAAACAAGAATAGATCTTTTAAAAGTAATAATTTTTATTAGGAATAAAATGTGTTTAGAAAGAAAGAGAAATAATATGTTTATTAAGAAAAATAACATTTTTGATCCATCAAGTTCAACAAATGTATTTTTGGACCAAACTATTAGCAGTAGAAACATTTTTGGACCAAACCATTAATGATATGGGTATTTTTAGACCAAACTATTGACAACGGATAATTTTATTCAATTTCGCATAGTTCAGAGATATTTTTTTAGCTGAATAAATAAAGGCAAGTATGGACCAAGTACAAACCATAAAAGCTTTGTGGACTCTGAAAGCATCCCTAAAAAGTGTCCATCTTAAAACTACTTGTTAGAATCAAACAAAAGCACCAGAATTGTCATCCAGTTCCAAAAGTGTGGCTGTAACAGAATCTCTGTCATGCCATGCCACATAATCTATGTTGCTCGAACTCTTCAAAAATGTGCATATTGGATATATTTTTGGAGAATCCAACACGGGTGCAACCTCGAAAGAGAAGAGTCCACACAACTTAGCACATACATACAGTCTGGTGATCTCTTCACCAATGAGATTATGAGACCTTCATGGTCTAATCTATCTTACTTCATTCATCAATATATCAAGGAAGCAAAACATGGAAATTTGAAGGGGAAAAAACACAAGCAATAAATAAATTCACTGCATCACCACTTATCATAGTTACAAAGAATTACAACAAACAGTTTTCCCATAATTCATACACACGACAAATCCATGAACTGTATAGAAATGTAAGCACACACAATAGTAACAAGAAGAGTCTCACTCGCTTCACAAACAGCGGTGCCAGTTTAGATATACGATAATCTATCAAGCTATAGAGGCTTCTGTGGCACCACCTTCTTTCAAGGCTCTGTCTAATCTTGCCTCAAATGGAGTAGAGTGCCAATTAACTCTCTTATCCTGCATTAACATGAGCACCACTTAGTACCTAGTGATTGTGTTATAAGTGAGTTGCAACAGTAACGAGAAAAAAATTCACATCAACTCTACCTCTCTGTACTTGCTCGTCGAGTTTGGTATGCCTTTAAAAGAAGATGCTGACCCAGAGTCTTTAGCAGATCCTAAGGGATTCCAGTAGGTACCAACAGTTCCTATAATAGGCATCTCATCAGGGCTTCGACAGGGTGATTTCCTCGGTGAGGAAGTTGCTGAATGCTGTTTCAGCTGCTCAACTGTCAAGACACCTAAAATTGGTCTGTCTTCAAAGCTCATCACAGAGTTAGAACCTTGTGACATGCTTTTTCCTGATGTAACAGTCTCAAGCGCGCTGGAACCAGCCTTCTTGGTGGTGTCAGGTGTAACCAACCAATTTGAAAGACTAGCATCAACCCCAATTTCTTGATCTTTAGGCTTTGTCTTGAAACTAAATGATGATTGCTTAAATGTAGGTTCTAAACTGAACGAAGCACGAGGCCCTTCTACTTCTGCGGTACAATTTTCCTTCTGTGGCAATAGCTTCATGGGTTCTGCTGCTTTTGATTTAACACTTTTCCACTGACTGAGGTTCTCTACAGGGTTCAACACAGGATGGATGTAAGCACTCCTATCTCTCACATATCCTTTTGTTTCACCCTTTCTCGTTTCCTTCTCAGGGACACCGAACATCAAAGTAGGACTATTCACTTCCTGTTCTTTCACTTGATAAAAGGACTTATCAGCCACCACTGATTCAGACCACACTTGTCCACCTTCACAGTCGGAATCCCCGTACTCTTCATCATCATCCAGATCACATTCTTCGTCCATGTCACTGTCACCAAACTCCTCAGCTTCATCATCACTGTCTCGACAGTTCTGATACCTGTGGTTTGTAGGATATGATCCTACACTAGATACGACAGAACCCCCTTCAGAGGAAGAGTTGGACTTGCTTGATTTAGCAAGAGATCCCTCCTCCTCTCTTTCTTCTTCGCCAGATTTCTTGGTTTCAGCTAAAGAATCTGTACTTTCATAGACTGAAACAGGTTCATATGTAGTGATCTTTGAATCAAATGTGACTTTTTTTCTAGCACTCAAGCTAAGTTGCTCCTCAGGCCTATCTCTGCATGTCACAACAACCCATATCATTTAACTTTGTAAGATAAAGTGGAAAAAGAGAAAATACAAGTTCAGTAACTCACCGCGCTTCGGTAACCAAGCTCCCAGAGGGTTCCTCTGTGATGCTTTGTTCTGTAGAGATAATGCTTCTCTGAGCATCCTGACAAACATGTTTCTGCAGCAGAATATTGGATTTTTACATTGTTTGTTAATATCCCCAAAAGAAAAGAAATACAAAACCCTATCTCTATTAATTTGTCCCCCCAAAAAAACTCCAGGAACAAATGGTACACTCAACAACAACAACAACAACAACAACATACCCACGGAAATTCCACTAAGTGGGTCTGGGGAGGGTAGAGTATACACAGACCTTAACACTACCTCGTGAAAGTAGAGAGGTTGATCCAAAAGACCCTCAGCCAAAATTCTCATCATCATCAACTAATCAAGAAATTCCCATCATCATCAACTAAATTAACCCTAGCCAACCAACTCCCAACCGTGATAAAAGCTGGAATCTTGCTCAAATACAAGACAAGTTCAACAATCCCCCTTCCCAAGAATTTCAAAAATAGAACTTGGGAACTGGAAAAAATGGTACACTCAACAACAACAACAACATATCTAGTGAAATCCCACAAGTGATTTTTGGAAGAGTTTGAGTGTACGCACATCACACCCTATCACTACCTCACAGAGATAGAGAGACTGTTTTTGCAAGACCCTCAGCCAAAATTCTCATCATCACCAACTAATCAAGAAATTCCCATCATCATCAACTAAATTAACCCTAACCCTGGTTAAACCAACTCCCAATCATGATAAAAGCTGGAATATTGCTCAAATACAAGACAAGTTCAACAATCCCATTACCAATAATTTCAAAAATAGAACTTGGGAAAAGGGTGACAACAAGGAGTAACAACTTGGGAACAAGAACAAATGATACACTAACAACAACATACCCAATGGAATCCCACAAGTAGGGTCTGAGGAGGGTAGAGTATATCCAGACCTTACCACTACCTCTCGGAGATAGAGAAACTGTTTCCAAAAGTCCCACAGCCAAAATCCCATCATTATAAACTAATCAAAAAATCCCCATCATAATCAACTAAATTAACCCTAACCACAGTTAAACCAACTCCCAATCATGATAAAAGCTGGAATCTTGCTCAAATGTAAGACAAATTCAACAGTTCCCTTTCCAAGAATTTCAAAAAATAGAACTTGGGAACAGGAATAAATGGTACACTCAACAACTACATACCCACTGAAATCCCACAAGTGGGGTTTGAGGAGGATAGAGTGTATGAAGACCTTAACACTACCATGTGCAGATGGAGAGTCTACTTTGGAAAGAGCCTCGGTCAAATTCCCATCATCAACTAATCAAGAAATTCCCGTCATCATCAACTAAATTAACCCCAACCCCAGTCAAACCAACTCACAACCATGATAAAAGCTGGAATCTTTGCTCAAATACAAGACAAATTCAACAATCCCCTTCCCAAGAATTTCAAAAACAGAACTTGGGAACAGGGTAACAACATCTAAGGAGTAAACATAAAGAAGAAAAGGGGTTATTCAGAAACACTTACTTGGTCTCGAGGGATGACCTTTTTCCTATTTTTCCGGCATTTCTTGTCCTTATCACCACCAAAACACCCAAGAAAACAACCCATCTACACAGAAAAAAACGATTCAAATCTTGGTTTTCAGAGTGGGGGTGGGGGATTGTGTTTCTCTTCCAGCCAAGAATGGTGGAGAAAGAAATCAGCCGAGAACCCTCATGATTACAGAGGAGGAGGAGGAGGAGGAGGAGCGTTTGGATTGAAACGGTCAAGAAAATTGGTAAGGGGGGAGGGGCTTAGGACAAAGGGGGAAACAGGGGTTTATTTACTTTGAAAAAAGAGGCAAATGTGACCGTTACTGATCATAGCTGTTTATTTTGCCTTTCTATTCTTAGTAATAAAATAAATAAAATAATTATTATAATGGGTGGGGTTTTTGCTTTTTTGAGTTTAAATTCTTGATTATATAATTGGGATAGTGAATTTAAAGAACAAAATTCTTTATGATAGCCATATTTCATTAAAAATACTCGTCCATTCATTTTTACGTATTTACTATTCCAAAAAAATAGATTTTCAGTTTTAATTGTTACATTTAACATATTAAGAAAAATAATTGTTTTTTTCATATTTTATTCTTAACACTAATTACTTATTCTCACAAATCATTTTTTAAGATCTCATAACAAACAACAATTAATAAAGGTAATGTGGTAAAATAACAATATCAATCATTGTTTTCTTAATATGTTAGTCAAATTGAAAGTGAACGGAAGGAGTTAATTTTTTAAAGTGCGTTGTTTGGTCCAGTAACAAAAAAAGAACCTTTTCTCTACCTCTAAAGAAAATGATAATGTCTACATATACTTTCTTCTCTAAATTTTATTTTTGTAGGATTACATTTGGTATATTATTATTGGTGTTATGAATATGTTTATTCTGATATATATTTAAGATAAAGTTTTTAGTCTAGGTGGGTCAACATAATTGAACATAATATTTGCCTCAAATGACAAGAGGGAGCTAGAAGTGGAGCCATTCTTTTACAATTTTGTGGCTCTTTGACTGATTTTAGGATAATAATGCTTTAAATGTTAATAATTAAATTCTTACCATCAATATATTATTTGAGCAAAAAGTTATTAAATTTGATTAGAGATATTCAAACTTCTAGCTTCACCCCTTAGTATTCATAAATGTCATATAAATTATAATTTTCCTTATATCAAAATGACAAATAAATACAATCTTAAATGTTAGTCAAACTCATTTAATTTTTCAAACATTTTAATATAGAGAAAGTAATAGTGCCACCCACTTCCCTTAAAATTAGGCTCCCTTTAAAAGACACACATACTTTTCAATTATATATATACTTTTATTCTCCTTCAAATTTTATAAGGATTTTCAGTATTCTCTTTCAAATCTTTCAAGATTTTGCATTATAAATACATCTTTGAATTTTCCAATATTATTTGTGCAATTAAGAGAGGGCATGTTTTTAATAAACAGTATCAAGTTGCATAAAGGTCAATTAAATTAAATTAATGGAAGTTAATAATAGCAAAGAGTACGTCGATTTGGATGTTGTATTAAAATTTTCCAAAAATGAAAGTACTGCTTTTCTATTGAACATGTTTTTGTATGAATTCCATTGGGCGGAGTTTTCCAATTAAAATATGTAATCGATAATTAGATTTTAATACTCTTGATCAGTTGCTAAGTTATTATAGCTCCCTCCCATTTTCCCTTCTCCTATTTTATTTCTTTTTTAAAAAGACTAATATTTGAGATTGGCGAGAGTAATTTCAACAAAATTGTATTCAAAAATACAAGAGGCAAGGTTTTACAAGATTTAATACATAGTCATTCTCTTAAATTTTCTAGCAAATTTCATTTTTAAACTTTAACTATATATTGTTTGTTCTAATTGAACATATGTACACATGATAAAGTATTTCAATTAAACATTTTTAATTTATGTTTTGAGAAATTCTTGCACGTGTTCTCAAGAGTCTATTAGATAGTTAAATTAAGGAAAAACTACACAAGAAGGTAAACATGTGATATATATTTACTATATACAACTATAATTTAAAAGAATTACGATTCGTAGCTATAGTTAGGACTTTATGACAAGGCCCCCCCCCCCCACTCTCTCTAATACAATACAATTGGTAACAATCAATGATACAATTGGTAACAATCAATGATACAAATGGGAACCGTCAATTAACAATCACTTATAAATACAAATGGTAACACAAAATATAATACACAAGGCAACACATGAATATAAATGCACATAAATACAAATACAATTTGTTACGAATTACAACAATGACACATGTTGTATTTGTTACTACAATTGTATTCATCGATACAAATTATATTCGTTAATATACCTAATATAATTGATTTGCATTAATGAATTGAATACAATTGTCTTTGATACAATTGTATCGATTGATACATATCAATTGTATCTGTGAAATAATTATCGGACATATATACAATTATCGATGAGATATACAAATCAATTGAATCTCTCTCTTCTCTCTTCCAAATCTCGCTCGCATCTCTTCTTCCTCTCCCAATCTCGCTTGCCTTTCCTCCCTTCGACCAGTAACTAGTTTTTTATACAAATCAATTAACTTGTATCAATTGTATTTGTGATACAATTATCAATTAGATATACAAATCAATTGAATCTCTCTCTCTCTTCTCTCTTTCAAATCTCGTTTGCCTCCCTTCACCTTCTCCTTCTCCTAATCTCGCTCGCCTCTCCTTTTTCCAGTAGCTAGTTTTTTATGCAAATCAATAAATTTGTATCAATTGTATTTGTGATACAATTAAAGATTATATATACAAATCAATTGTGTCTCACTCCATATCTCGCTCACCAATCTCTCCTCCCTTTCTCAATCTCGCTCGCCTCTCTCCTCTCTCCTCCATCTAACATATAGCTATGATCATAATTAAGCAAACTATAACTAAGAAGCCTGATTATGTTTCTAGTCTTGGTTGTTTTGAAATGTCCTCTAAAATTAACCACATAAAGTCTCATTGCAGTCAAAGCTTGTCTCTAGCCGATAGATTAGCAATAAGCTTGACTGTGAAGCACAAAAGAAAGGGCGTTCATCTTCTTTAATTATATATATATCAACCTCAATTAGGAAATACAACTCACAAAATTTTACGACTTATTGGGACAATAACATATGATTAAAGGAGATGTTATATTTATGTAATTAACTCAACTATCTACAGATTCTTGAGAATATACATAAACTAGAAAATTTGGCCGCGCTTCGCGCAGCTATGAAATATATATGTAAATTTATTTTAAAAAATCAATTATAGAAATAAGAAAAATGATAAAATCACAATACAAATTTTTTTTGTAGAATTAGAGCTTAAGTAGATTACATTTTTATTCTCAAATATTTTTCAAAATTTAAAAACTAATTTATTAAGAATTTTATATATATATATTATGATGTTAATACATAAATTCGGATAAACTTATTGAAGGACTTGCTTTTTTCTTCTTATTTTTGATAAATGATAAATTTTCTATCTGATGAAGCTTCCTTTAATTCGAAAAATAAATGATGAAACTAAAAATAGGAGGAAAAAGTGATAAATATTTCTATTTCATTTCTTCTTTGATATTTAATCCTTTCTTTGTCCTTGTTTTTTCTCTTATTCATCATCATCTAAATAATTATTTTTCTATATTTTTCATTATCATCTAAATAAACCTCTATTGCTAATTTTTCGTATATATCTTATATTATTCTGGTAATTTTTTAGAAGTAGAAGATATGAACAAATTTAAATGGTTCTTCACCATAAGAAATACCTAAGAATTGTGTATTTCAATACTTAATATGCATTTTTTTTGAGCCATGAGTAATAAAATTTGAACGTCTGTTGGCATAGTTAGTTGTGTTATGACAAAGTTACAAATAACTAATTTGAACCTAAATGAAAATGTAATTTACTACAATTAAATTTTTTATAAGAACCTAAATTAAAAAAATATAGAGAGAAATCATATGAAAAAGTAAGTAAAAGGAGAAATAACAACACAATTTTGTCAAGTCCTTAATCATAAAATTAAAGATGATAAAAAAAATCAGCTAATCAATGCAATTATTTTTGAGCTTTTATCAGCCACCCTTTCTATTCATATCCAAGAGCCTTTTCATGGAGTTAAACTAATGTATAAATCTGATACTACAACAATAATATAGAATACCATTATTTCAAATATGGAATAAAAGTAATAATCTTGAGTAGGAATCTAATGAAACAAAAAATATGAATTTATATAGACAGAATTGAAGAAATTAATATCATAAGGTATCTTAAATTTTGAAATTAAATAGTTGTCAGTTATGAATATGAAAATTTACAGAAAAAGAGCTAATAATATTAATTAAAGTAAAAGTTCAATTATGTATAAGTTATGGAGATAAGAATTTTAAAATAAATAAAAGAAAGAAAAAATAAAATAATGAAGACGAAAAAACTCATAAACTATTCAACATTTGTTGGGTGTTTAAGTTTTATTAGGAAAGCAGGCAAATCAACTTCTTCTCTTTTTGTACTACTCCGTTGTGTTTAACAAAATTGAAAGAGGAAAAAAATACAATAAAAAAGAGACAAATATCTTGAAATATTAAAGTAGTAATTATTGAGACTTTTTTTTTTTACAAAGAATAATAATGAGTGTAAATAATTTTTCAGACATTTAAGTATAACAATAAATAGAGGAGTAGTAATTGATATATTTATTTTTTGTACAATAATAAATTAGTAGAAAAATACGGAAAATTGTAAAAAAAAAAAGAGGAATAAATATAAATAGAATATTTGGCCAAAGAGAGGTGCAACTTCACTTCTCTAACATCTAGCTTATATTATATATAGATTTTTAAGTACAACAATATGTAATAGCTATGAGAAATGTACCATAGATAATATATCTTTCAAGCATGACAAAATTTTAGAATATTGAAATCAAAACAATATATTAATAGATCTTTAAAATATTATGAATCTTTCAACATGATTAAACTTTCTTCTTCATTTTGATGATCTTGTACTAAATTAATGTGAACATCTCTCTTTATAATGAATCTTTTGAAGAATATATCTTTGATCTTCATCCAAGTGAAGAACATATCATGTCACTATCTTTTCTATGATTTCTTATGGAAAAGATGAAGAATAATTTATTTATTTATTAAAAAAAAGAGAAAAAAAGCTACACTATTAGAAAGAAAGAATGAGAAAAAAACTACACTAATAGAAAGAAAGAATGAGAAAATGAAAAATGAATATTCAACATCTCCATGGATGATTGTAATTTATAGATTTGATAAGCCATAAAAATAAGTTGAAGAGACATGTTATTTAAGTAGAGAATATGAATAGATGAATGTTTTTTGTTACTCATTAGATATAATTAGAATAGTAAATATGATTGTTTTTTTAATTTAGTAAATAAAATATTTAATGAAAAGAATTTTAAAAAAATCTCAAAAAAAAGGAGAAAATAGATAAATATGAATGAAGACCATAGAGAGGTGCCACATCACCTTATCTATGTTTTTCCTTTATATTATATATTATATATAGATTTATCATGTCTTATTAAAGCACTTCATCACATATTCAGATGTTCAATTGAAACCTATCATAATTCAGTATCAAAATGAAATTTGATGACAAGTTCAAGACACCCGGACAACCTATATATTGACCCTTCTACATATAACTTCCTTCGTCCAACAATAATTATCCACTATATTATTTTGGGATGTCCAACAATACTAGTCCACTTTATGAAATCAATGGACAATTTTAAACTTGGTTCCTAATTTACTCTTATAATTAATTATAGTCATTTATCTATTACATTTTTCAAGACATTGTATTCATTATATTCAACGGGTGATATAATAAAATTATCGTTCTATTTATAGTTTCTTAAGAAGTGTACAAAGTCAATAATAAACAAGTATTGTTGGACATCGGAGTAATTATTAATTCCACGGTAAGATGTGCCACCATACTAAAAAAATAAAATATATATTCAAAAAAAAATAAATTAAATTAAATAGGTTAGTAATTATAGTAGTATTTATTTAACCATTTAGCAAAAAAAAAAAAAGTATTTTCAGTTTCAGTTGGAATAGGATTTTGAAGTGTGATTCCAAATCTGCCCTAAATCTGGAAAAAAATTGTTCAATCTGATTTTTTTGATCTTCCTTTTCCCAAACCCTAGCCATGAATTGCACAAAAGCTTTGTTTACCCACAGAAAATACATACGTAAACTGTAACATTACAGAGCAGAGGAATTTGTTTTTCTTCTTTTTGTTGTTGTTGTTTTTCAGAATTTGAAGAAGATGGATTCCGATGAAGGGAAGCTATTTGTTGGTGGATTAGGATGGGATATTAAGGAAGATAAGCTAAGAGACTATTTTACCCATTATGGAGAAGTTACCCATGCCATAATCATGCGTGACAGGGTAACAGGCTTATCGAGAGGATTTGCGTTTGTTGTCTTCTCCGATCCTTCTGTTATTGATGCC
Organism: Solanum chiquidenum; assembly: GCA_029582725.1. Lineage (NCBI taxonomy): Eukaryota > Viridiplantae > Streptophyta > Magnoliopsida > Solanales > Solanaceae > Solanum > Solanum chiquidenum. The sequence continues at coordinate 15,185 of JAJOOS010014218.1, forward strand.
ATTCTTCAGGAGAAACACACTATTGATGGCCGTCCGGTAAGTAACAATACCAATTTCATGATCATCCATATGAATTTTGATGTTTAGCTACAAAATTTGTCGTAATCATGTTAACTCTGAATTTGTTAATTCTCTATATCTTGAATCTGCCTGTTGCTAATTTCGTGTGGGCGTTGGTTTATTTTATCAATCTTGTACATGTAGCCTTAAGACTTGTTTGGATTGGCTTATTGCAAGTGATTTTGGCTTTTAAGCTTTTTTTTTTTAAAAAAAATTGTTTGAAAAAGACATAACTAAACACTTACTTTTAGGCCAAAAAATTGTACTTCCTCTATCCCTAATTACTTGTCCACTTTTCTTTTTATAGTTGTCCCTAATTATTTGTCCATTTTGACAAATCAAGAAAGAACAATTTTTTTTATCTATTATACCCTCAATTTAATGACTAATTACTTTAAAAAATGTAGAACTTTTCATCCACTTCATAATTAATAGGGGTAAAATGGTAAACTCACTATGTCATTAATTATTTTCTTAATATGTGTGCCAATTTAAAAGTGGACAAGTAATTAGGGACAAAGGGAGTATAAAAATAAGCTAAAAAAATGACTTTTTGCTTTAGCTTATAAACTACTTTTAAAAAGCCAATCCAAACACACTCTTAGCCCTTACCGTTTTTTACTTTTTAAGATGACATAATACATAAATTTTCCCTTTACCTTGGCTTTAGCTGTCATTTATGTCCTCCAACTTTGAGTGCACGCACACTTAAACTTGTATAAAATTGAAAAAGTAGACGCACGCGTCCTACGTGACATGTTACACGTAGGACGCCACGTAGGACACAAAATTGTGATGTAGGATGTCATGTAGAACGAATATGTCTATTTGTTCAGTTTTATATACGTTTATAAGTGTTTGCTTGTGGACACCCAAAGTTAGAGGGCATGGATGTTCGTTGAGACCAAGTTAAAGAGTTATGTATTATGCCTTTTAAGATTGATCCCAATTGAGGTTGTTTTTTCCCCAACTGATATATGTTTGAATGCTTTCAAAGTTAAGTTGTTCCCTTAAGGCAGTTTGGAATTTTGTCATTAGTTGCATCAGTATGTGTTGTGTCTAGGCGTTTGCAGTGACTTCAATTTCGTCTCCAAGTGTTTATATATCGTGTGTATTATATAGACCACATTGTCTCTAAATTTTGAATCCATTTTTTCAGTCAGTTTTCTCAAATGGTGGGTATGATTAATGATGTATTTTTCCTGTTACGGAACTAGAGGAGTGTAAGTTGTTCTGGAATCCTAAATTGGGATTTAGGTGCTCGTGTTCATCTTTCCTTTCCCTTGCTTAGCTTATCTGTCACTCTTTTCACTTGTGATATATGTTTTAGGTTGTTTGATTAAAAGCTGTGCAATGCTTTTGTGAAAACCATCACATTTATGAAGGCAAGGGTAAGGGTAGGGTATTGTTTGTTTAGCTTTGCCTTTGCAGGGCGGTGAGGACAAATTTCCTTAGATAATGAAGGATTCTGTTTCTTGTACTTCCCATTTTTTGTAAAATATTCATTCAAAGAAAGGACCCAACTTCTGATGATGTGATGTTCACTCTTTTGGGGAACATTGATTAGATGACTTTTTGTTATTCTTTTACTTGATGACATCCCACTTGCGCCTATGTCGTCAACTCTATGCAAAGTTAAAGGAGTAATCTGTTAGATTTTCTTGTTCTTTATCGGATATGTTTATCTGAGCCCGAAATCATTCAAAGACATGATATTCTAGTGGGTATGGTTGAGTCACATGAATCTTTTCCTTGTTCTGAAAGTTCTCAGCAGTGTTTAAAGTTGACGAAAATCCCTCTTGCCAGCTGTGATGTTGTAGCTTGGCTTCAACTAAACCACATCTGAATTTCTAGCTGACGAAAAGCCTGTTTACTTGTCTGTCTATTTTCACTTTAGACTCAAGTTTTTCCATTCAGGTTGAAGCTAAGAGGGCTTTACCAAGAGCACAACAGCAGAGCTTGAGATCGCGACTTCTTCATGCCAATGAAGATACAAGACTGGTAATGCGCAATCTCAACAACAGAACAAGAAAAATATTTGTAGGTGGGCTACCTTCATCCCTTACTGAAGAAGAGTTTTGCCAGTACTTCCAAGATTATGGTAATGTGACAGATAAAGTTATTATGTTTGACCCAAACACTGGTCGCCCGCGAGGATTTGGTTTCATCACCTTTGACTCAGAAGATGCTGTTGATAGAGTTCTTCATAAAACCTTTCATGAACTGAAAAATAGGATAGTGGAGGTAAAACATGCCCTGCCAAAAGAAGCAAATCCTGCTGGCAATGATTATGGTGGAGGTTACCTGGGTTATGGTTCTTCTGATCCCTATAGGTTTCCGCAGCCTGCTTTTCGTGGTTACACTCCCTATAACAGCTACGGAGCTCTGAATTATGGTTATGGTTATGGTTATGATCCTTTTACTTGCTACGGTGGGGCAGCTGGAGTATATATGAATCCATCTTTGGCCAGCATTGTTTATGGTAACAGTTTGCCTGGTGTCGCAAGAAGCCAGTGGAGCAGCCAGAATCTTGGGCATGGTGATTTCTATAATTTAAATGCAAGTTATGGCGCTTCTAGTTCGTGGGGTGCTTCATCCACTCGTGGTGTTATTTTGTCATCAACTAGTACATCTCAGGGTCATGCTTCTCAAAACAATAATCAGGGTAATGGTTGCAGCATCTACACAGAAAATGAAGGTCCTATCACCGATTCTGATGGTAATGAGACTGGTGATAGGCATACAGGTAGTGCTCCAAACAGCAGCAGTGGTGAGGCAACTACCCAGGCAGGGCAACACGAGGCAAATGGGTGCAACACAACAACAGTCTTTGACAGCAGTAATGGTTCTCCAGGCTTTCCTGATGCAGCTTTAGTTTCCGATACGTAAGAAATTCCGGTTTACTGTGGTTAGACTGAGGGAATACTGACAGCACTAACCAAATCATTATATTATCAGCTTCTAAGAATCACTCAGAGAAAAAGTAACCCTGTTAACACCACCAGTTCGGTCGCAATAGATCCGATGACTGGTTGAATTACTGCAGTCTATTTATTATCGTGTAACAGTTACATTTACGTTTACATTCGTACAGCTGACTAGTGTTGGTTTAAACTGGTGTTACAGCGTTTTTACATTCGTGCAGACGATTAGTTACATTGACATTCCTACAGGTTGCTTCTACTGTTGAACTTGAAGGTATTGCTCATACCTGAATGATTATGTTTCTTTCTTTGATCTCATACCTGAAGTAGCTATTTATGTGAAATCTACTCTTACAGTTGGTTACTTGAAAATGATTTTAGTTTCTACATATTGGCATATAAAATTTGCTTATGATAATAATATAGAATAGTTTTTATACTTATTTGTTTGGCTGCTGTATGGTGCATGATTTAGCACTAGTGGTCAGTTCTACAAATATGTAGACAGTAGGAGAAAATCTAGTGTTATTACCCTTTGTGTATGAAGCATGTCAAAACTGGATATGCCCGTGGCTATCACAGTCAATTAAAGAACTCCCTTATAAAATGTGTTTAATTTATGTACGATGATGGTGCATACATCAACAGTAGTGATGGAGGTAGGATTTTCACAAAGGAATTTAAATTTGTAATGATCTAAAAATTGAGACAGCCACGATGGCACCTATCCGAACCCAGTAGGTAAGCAAGTAGAAGAGTGGAAGTAAAGTGATAATAGAAAATAAGCCATCTATAACAGTATTTCATAACCAAAGTGTCACGACTCGAGTCTACACCCTGGACGTGGCCAGCACTTAAGAACCATTGCTGGTCCCCAAGTGAACCCTCATCCTGGCTGACTACAAGCGGAAAATTGATTCAAGCATACAAAGCTTAAAAACTGAAATAAAAGTTCATAAAACTTAAATTCAAACTTTAACTCAAATGAAAACTCTGAATAATAAAATATATTCAACTCGCCCAAAATTGGCAACTTAAGTCTTTGAAATATTTAATAAAATAAATAAATAATACAGACTTTTCAACTATACTGACTATCTATGAAGCCTCTAACTGATAAAGATGGAAGTCGGGACAAGACCCACGACATCCTAACAACTGAATAGCTGAAAGGTAAATGAAATCCTCCGGAAGCAAGGAGGCTCACCATAGCTAACTCGAACTCTTGGATGTATCAACGAAGCTCCTGTTGATGATCCTGAATACCTGTGTATGCATCATGAGAAGATGCAGGCCAAATGGCTCAGTACGTGAAATGTACGAGCATGTAAGGGAAATTCTAAAACATAAACATAAGCTTGAAACTTGATAAAAAGGAAACATACTTACTCTTCTCAAACTTACTCAACTCAAGGAATACTCAAGGATACTCAAACTTACTCAACTCAGAAGTACTCAAGGATAAGATACTCAACTCAGAAGTACTCAAGGATAAGATACTCAACTCAACTCAAAGATACTCAACTCAAAGATATGATATTCGACTCTGGGTACTCAACTCTGGATACTCAACTCAATATGACTGAACTCATTTCAATATAAAGCAATTTAAAACAAGTGCAATATAAAGAAACAAACTATTTAAAAACATGTTGCCAACTCTGTGTGTATGCAAGAATACAACATAACTCTGAAATGTATGTAAAAATACAAATAACTGTGTAATAAGAATACAATAACTTCTGTGAGAGTTTCTCTAACCGACAACCATCATGTAAGAGCTATTGTGATGATACAACGATTTCCCTCACGCTGCCAGAGCATCCTATACCTTGCCAAGGGCATATGACCTGAACTACTAAGTGAATCCACTAGTCTATTATGAAAAGGGTTCATCTAAAAAGTATGACTCTTTTCTACCCATGGTGGCTACATGGTTTATGGGGGCTGTGAGTTATCTGAACTCTCCCCTATATCGGTGCTCAATACTACTCCCAAAAATATACTAGCTCTTTATGTTTTAAAAACATACTTCTTCTGTAATTTGAGATTAGTGCTAAAAAAAAACTTAGCTCAAAAGCTATCTTGGAAATCTCAGTTTCCTCTCTTGCTTCATTTAGAAAGCGATTACTCTTTAACTGAAAACTAGCCCAAAGGCTCTTTACTAAAAAACTAGCTCAAATGCTCTTTACTGAAACACTAGCTCAGAGGCTCTTTTGAAAATCTCAGTTTTCCGTTCTTATTTAAATGTGAAAATATTTTAAACTCTTTTGGGAATACATAGTCCCCATATACTTTTGAAGAAAAGAACTTCAACTTTACTCTTTACTAAACTCAAAACTTAAGTCTTAAAACAAAGTTAAAATGTTTGTAAAAGACTTCTTAAAATATGGTTTATGCCGAATTATGGACGTGAACGACTCGATGCAAGGTTTTCAATAACCATAGATAGGTCTCAATACCTGGGACTCAAGAACTTCACTAATACTACTCATTTCAAGAATGCTCAGCTCAGAGGGTTCATGTGGAATTATGAGCATGAACTACTTAACTCAAGGACTCAAAGATACTTCTCAACAGGGTTTTAGGAACTCAACACTTAAAGGCTTAGAACTTGAAGATACCACTTCTCTGAAGGATGCTCAACTTATGAATCATCATGCACAATAATGGGCATGAAATAATTCGACTCGATGTCTACATAACTATATGGAACTCATGTGTACGACTCTTCTTATTCTCTGACTTACTTCCTCAAAACTTAGTTCAAATCGATAGTTGATTTCAAAGGATTCACAATTGAACTCAAAGACTTTCTTGAACTCTACTCTTAACTCTCTCTTGAATGTGAATTATGAATTCAAGAGTTATGCTTCATGGTATGAAGGATCTTGTAATGATAAAGTAGACTCATGAATACATTCTCCTCACTCGTACTCACTTGCTCGAGTCTTGAAACAAGTTATTAGAAATTGTAGAAGACTCCTCAGAAGGACTTTCTTAGAATGTTCGAAAGAACTCTCAAGACTTGACTCTCAACTCTACCTTGAATATGATTTATGAATTCAAGGTTGTGATTTGTTTTAGGAAAGGTCTCATGATGTTTAGGAATGATTTTAGATAGCTAAACAAGAGAAAAGACTGAAAACCAATATTTGAGAGTGGGTCCGTGACGCGGAGAGACGGCTTTTAAAATTTGGTTTCGAAAACGGCTTTTGAGGCAAAACACTCCGTGTCAGCGACGCGACGCGAAGCAGAAATTCCCAAATCTGGAAAGTGGCTGCGCGACGCGAAGGGGGTTCCAAATTTTGACCGACGAAATTTCTTCTTCATTTCCTAACCCCAATTCGCGTAACTTCAATTTTTTTCTCAATCTCTCTTTAGATTTAAATACCCAGAACAAGAACACAAGAATCTAACTCTAACAACTCTAAATCGACACAATAACCTCAAGAACTCCTCAATCTCAGCCCAATTCAAAAATGAAAGCAAATTCATGAATACATAACAAGAACACCAAAGCTTCAACTTTTAGAATGAATTTAAAGCTGAAATTAACATAATTGGCGTGTGGGTGAACAAACCCAACACTATGGAAGCTTACATACCTGAAGGAAAATCTTGAAAGATGAACCCTAGCCTTAGCATTTCTCGAATTTCTTGAGCGTAGAATCTTTGGAGTGGATGAGAGGGTTTTGATTTGTGAAAAACTGATTTTCTACTCGTTTGGGGTAATTTAGATGACCTCCTAAGGGTTTTTAGGACTAAAATACCCTTAAAAAAATAATTAAAACGAGCTGGGAGTCGGAATAATTTTTCACCAGGCAGTGAGGTCCGTATTAGCTCCGTGTCTTCGAGCTGCTGCCAGATTAGCGTGACGTTAGTAAATCCGTCATTAATTTTTACTCAGAGTTCGGAATTGAGAAAACTCGGTGGAGTTGGAAAGAGAACTCGAAGGGCTTTAATTTTATATTTTGAAGCTCACCTAACTCATCCTATACTAGGAGTTATGGTCGTTTGAAGTTGACCCAAAACTTAAGAAAAACTAGGAATGACTTGAGTGCTTTTCTCTTAAGTTCATCTTAAAATTTAAGGTGCTACCTCTAGTGACCTTAATACTCAAGAAATTTTAAATTCCTTGAAAAAATCTCACTCACTATGAAGAACGGTTCGAGTCTTAGCTCAAAAAATTTCTGGGGTGTTACACAAAGTATGCGAATTGTTCCATCCATCCCTGCAAGTAGGGGTGTACATAGGTCGGTTTGGTTTGGTTTTTCATTAAAAAAAACCTGAACCAATTATGTCGGTTATTAATCTAAAAACCAAATCAAACCACATAAAATCGGGTTTTTCGGTTTTAGTCGGTTCTTTCGTTTTTTTTTTGTTTTTTTTTGTTTTTTTACAACTATACGGTATTTGAAAAAGAGATCAAATATATTTTTACTTACCTGTGTGATAAGCTAAACTTAAAAAATGTTAAATGAATAGAAATTTTCAAAAAGACGGTAGAATTCACATGAGTACAAAATATTTTTTTTGAAATATCAACATTCATTATGTTAAATTAATAAGATTAAAGTCTAGAGACAAACTGATTACAAAATAAAATATTTACAAAGTAAATGGTTAACTTCGAATTTGAAAAACTATAACAATATAATTGCAACTTTGGATCTTAATACAAAATAAAATATTTACAAATTTTACAAGCCCAAATTTGAAATAAAATATATAAACATTAAAAACTATAAACTAATTAAAAATATATTAACAAAGTAGATTATAAATAATAATTTTTATCTATAAATAAAATAAAATTATATATATATATATATATTACAAAATTTTACAAGCCCAAATTTGAAATAAAATATATAAACATTGAAAACTATAAACTAACTAAAAATATATCAACAAAGTAG
>JAJOOS010014219.1:0-29260 GCA_029582725.1 Solanum chiquidenum
CGTGAGTCGGGACTTAGCCGATTTTCTGACTGAGTTCTGGGGAGGGGCTGCAGTGGTAAACCACGGACCACCAGCACGGACCGTGGTCTGATCTACGGTCCGTGGATGGTGACCGTAAGTTGCACCTGCAACTTCTCAAAATCTTCAATTTTGGTCTGTTTCAGATACGAGGTGTTACAACCTTCGTGTTTTTGGCTTGCTCGAGAGAGTGGTTTTAAAGCCAAGCTTATTGATTGATGGTCAGTGGATATTGGGTTGACATGGGTTCAGCTCGAGAGAGTGAATCCTAAACTCAGTTCCACATATTCAGATCGAGAGAGTGAATAGACTAAGGTGTAGGCTGGTCTTATTTTTCTTGCTTGTTGGTGTTCAAGAGAAACCAACTTGATTCGGGGTAAATTGTTCAAGAGAAAGTTTATTCCCTATATGGCTTAGCTTACTCACTAATATTAAGCTATTTCTTAGAAGTTGCAATTACTCATTTGTCTATATTAGCCTATAATCAAATCACATCCCAAGAACCCGTCTCATTATTGTTATTTTGTATTATTTGTTGCTGTTGTAGTTGATAACTAAACCAAAACCCTTTTATTTGACATTCGTGTCACCCCTTGATTTGGATAATGCTTTTATTCAATAATGTCTATTCTCATGACTGAATTGACCATATTCATACTTTGCTATTGAATCTTGAACACGTACCGCTCCCTATGGGATTCGACCCCAACTCATTTAGTTGGGTTTTATACTTACTAGCGATCGTTGACACTTAGAATTGGATGAAGTGTCCTTGAAACGTTAATCAAAATTCCCACATATGTACCTAGATGATCAAATCCTAGCAAGCAAGATAAAAGAGGAGACTAAAAGCTTGGAACCCTAGCTTTCTTCATTGAGCTTGCGAGAGAATTGGAGAGGATGAACTTGAATGAGATTTGGGAATTTGAGAGAATGGGAGGGTTTGGGTAGATTTACAAGTTGAAAGGTAGTTATAGGTCTATAAATTAGGGTCAAAATGACATAGTGTTGGTATTAAATGTATAGGAAAGACCCAATTATCCGTATGAATTAACTTCCGAAAGTGATCTACGGTTGGCACCTACGGTCCATAGAACTTTCTACGGTCCATACTAGTCAACCGTGAAACCAACTTTAGAAACTCAAACTTTATTCAATTCCCACAAAATCATTCTACGGTTCGTCCAACTTCCTATGGCTCGCATAACCCAATTTCAAGCACAAAATTTCACTAAATTTGGGACCCTTCTATGGAACCCATCAACCATAGTCCAAACAACGACCCGTCCTATTCATTAGTAGGTCCAACATCAGAGACTCAATATTTCCAAAAACTCAACTCAACTCTATGGTTTCCTTTCTATGGTCTGTATCTAGGACTTGTAGTTCTTGTACCAGTGCCAAAAGTTGGACTTTTCCTTTTTTTAATCCAACTTTCCAATTTCTGAGGTGTTACGCCTACCAACCACAACAGACACATTATATTATTAATAGCCAAAACTAACACTATTTTGGTCGTTACTTCAATTATTCATATATAGAGATCCACCATATATGTCAAAGAGAGGATCACCGCCAAGAACCCCTCTTCCTCCAAGAAATATGTGGTGCAGTATCGCCAAGTACAACTTTTTCTTCATTTCTCGATTTTGATTGTTATGCTTCTTTCAAAAAAATTTGCTTTAAAATTTTGGATTATATAATTGTGGCTAGAATCTTCTTTATTAAAGATGAATGTATTGACAATAGTTTGATACAATTGAAGAATGTAAACGAACATCATCTAACAATGCCTCAAGCTTGCAAGGTCAAAGACGCTATAAACTAAGAATATAACTGCTTTTAAATTTAATTTTTAAACGTGATTAAAGTTTCTAGGCTTTGATAGGAGATATTAGAGATTGAGGGTGTGTTCGATAGGAAAGAAAAAAATTCCATAGTAATATTTTCTAAGAAAGTATTTTCTAGGAAAATAAGTTATTTATTACTTATTTTTTGTGTTTTGTAAACAAGTAAAAAATATAGTATTAAAAGAATTTGTATATGCATCTAAGATATAATTTTGAGGCTGGACTAGGGGAGAGAGGGGAGGGGTTGTGGATAAGGTTGGGTTTGGGATTAGGGTGGTGAGGGCAGGTTGTGAGAGTGGAGAGAAATCCATGCGACTTATTTTTTTTACTTTCGTTATAGAAGTCATTTTCCTTATTTTCAAGGAGTTTACTTTCCTAAAAAAGAATATTTTTCAAATATTTTCACCAATCAAACACGTGAAAAAGTCATACCAAAAGTGCCCTAATATAGGGTAAACATGCCCTAGACAACTAATTTTATAGTGTAACATTGTTTAGAGGTTGCTCAAAAAAAAGCCCAAATTTAATTAGAGGATTCAGAATATGCATGATCGGCATCAAGATAGGCTACGGCTTATTGATCTTATACTTGGCTTATTGGTTGTATTAGTATTGATAATTTGCTAGCGTTGAGTTGGGTTTACTAGTATGATAATTATTGTATTCATTTAGCCTTATTTTGGGTATTTTTAGGAATGGCGATACTTTTTCTTGTCTTTATTGACACTCTTGTTTCTGTGATCTACGTATGAGCTGAAATTGCTATATTGGAGTTATTTAGGGCCTTAGTCTAGGTTTGTCTGGTGCTTTCCTTAGACTTTATCCCTGATGTCTGGTGCTTGAGTTTCGGCTAGTGATTCTTAGTTACTCGGCTGGTACTATTCGTACTTGGTGTTAATTTTTCTATGTACTCATCATGCTTATGAGGGTCTAGTTGGGTTATTTAATATATCTTGTCATTTGTATGAACCTTCAAGGTTTTTAGGGTCCAGTTAGGTTACAAGTGGCTTAACTTGCTCTAATATTTGCTTTGGATTTTCCATTTGTGATTTGTGATTTTTCTTACTATTATTATTTCTTTCTATTGCCTTTACTCTCATCTTATAGTGCTTTTATAAACTTGATCTCGATTAGCCTATAATACCCACTGGTTATCCGTTGTTTTGATACTCATACAATATTTCACATCTTTTTTTCTTGATGTATATCTGAACTCTAGTTGTCCTCATTGATTCTCGTACAATTGCAACTAATATCCGGAGATTGAGGGTGAGCTTGTTGGCATATGAAGTCGACTTATCTCCTTCTATATATTTTGACTAGTCTTTTATATTTCTGAGAAAATCTGTATATTTGTGCATGTCTAGTCCTCTACTCGATCTTTTATATGTTTTGTACCAGTCTCCACCATATTTTTGAGAATCTTTTATTTCTTTTGTCCTCGTTTATTGTTTATCTATATGTCTGTTTAGGTTGTTACTTCATTTGATTGCCTTGTATTTCATTCTTGAAATAGGTGCATCCGCTCCTTATGTCCATTGGATGTTTTGGGCCAAGTGTTGGGATTATTTATTGGTGTAATTTAATAGGTATCCATGACTTGAACTTTTTGATTGGTACACTAGAAGTAGGGGTTGGGCGGTGCTAGGTGAATGAAAGGCAGTGGGGCAGTGTTGGGTGTGGTGATGCGATGACAGTGGGGGTGGGGGTGGAGAGGGTTTAGAGAGAAGAAGAAACAACAAAAAATAAGAAAAAATAATAGGCGCTCACCTGTCTATAATTTTCAAGGAATGATAGACAATGTCGCTTCTGTCTGTTGTTCTTTTTAAATGTTTGACTAAAGACGACGGACAAAAGTGATACTGTCTGTCATTTTTAACAATTTTTTAAACAAAAAAATACTAAAATTTTATATGTAATGTAAATATATTAAATTTTAAAATATATTAAATGATGTTATCCCTCGTAACAAGAAAAATAATTATTTTAAAAAAAAAAACGACTAAGAATGTCGCTTTTGTTAAAATATAAATAAAATTAATTTTATGTCTTACTATATAAGAGGGAATAGCAAGCAGCAGACCGTCAACATGTCTGCTCGAGCTGCTTGCTTATTCCCCTTGGATGCTGCTCTTTATTTAAAAATAAAAAATAAAAAAAACGGCTGCATGCTACCTCTTCTCCGTCCAATGAAAAAATGGGGAAAACGGCTATATGCTACCTCTTCTTTATCCCATGAAAAAAAGTTGAATTCATTTAATATTTCAAATGTAAACTTACTTTCTTAAGATCCTTTATAAGATGGGTTCATGAATATATTTTATGAGCTTCATTTATATTTTATATTTATCATGTTTATTTTTATTATTTATTTTAAATTTAATACAATTCATTCTTGAAATTTTATAGACAAAATATCATGAGAAAATGGTCTAAAAACCCCTCAACCTATACCCGAAATTCCAATTACACACTCCAACTTCAAGGGTGTCCTATTATCCCCCTGAATTGTTTAAAACTGTAATAATTACACCCCTAAAAAGTCATAACTAGATCTGTGTTCGCCTGTGAACTTCACACGTTTTACAGGTGAAAATTCAATTATTATTTTTTTTTCAATTCTTTTATAATTCCTTTGCACTTTTTCCTACACTCTCCCAATTTCTTTAAATCTCTAAGGTAACTTCTTCCCCCAATTCTTTCAAATTCCTATGGAATTATGAGGAACAAAGATGAATATTGATAGCGGGAGCTTGTCAAGCGATATTCGAGTTTTTCTTGTCGGAGAACATTAAAAAATAATCTAAAAGGATCTGTGCATATCGCTGCTACGTCGAAGTTTTGCTTGCTTCGCCGGAGCTCGCTGGTTGGAGCAGTGCAGCCGCAAGGTTTTGTTGTTGTTGTTGTAGTCGACCTTGTTGTGAGAACAGAGGTAGGTCTTCATGGTGGTTGTCTCGGAATGGAGAGAGATAAGAGGAAAGGGGAAGAGGAGAACGGGGTTTTGTTGGTGGTTTGGGTTTCGCCGGAGGCTGCGACAGTGGTGGCTAATGGTCGAGCAGCAAAAGAGAGAACAAACGAAAGCACTAGCAATGCCATTAATGGGGAGGTCAATTGAGATTGAATCCTTTCATTGATTAATTGAAATTTGAGATTGATAATTAAAGGATCTACAATAAAAAGGAAAAAAAATATTCTTATTAGGGAGTTCAATTGAATTTGATGTAAACCCAATTTATTTATTTTTCAAATCTGATCCAAATTTCATTTTTGGATGATTGAAAAACATGTCATTTTACCTTTAATTGAATTTATTGATTTTTCTAAGTTTTTTACATGAGAGTTTATAAGTTTGTGTGAAATCAACAATGGTGAATCCGGTATGAGAACTTGGTCTTTGTCGCTATGGAGAAGAAACAATAGTTTATTTAAGGGTAGGGAAGATGACTGTTGGAGAAAGAGAAAATTTTCGTCAAAATTCACCTTCTAACGCGCCTAGAGGAGGTGAGAACACCTCCTATGATAGGTCAGCACTTAAGTGTGTAGAAAATAGAGAAATACAAAGTTTAAGGGGTAATAGGACACCCTTGAAGTTGGAGTGTGTAGTTGGAATTTCGGGTATAGGTTGGGGGGGTTTTAGACCATTTTCTCAAAATATCACAAATAAATATTACGAATTTCAAATAATAATGATTGGGCCTGTACGAAGCATGGGCTTCGTCAACGTATGTGCTTTCCAAAATTTCTACAATAGCTTGAGGATTTTTTTGTCCATTACTTTTATTTTATTGCTTCTAATGTTCAACTTGTTGCAACTTTTATGACTTTTTTGGAATTCTCTGACATAATTAACCTTTGGTTACCTCATCTATTATGCTTACGAGTGATACTTATTATGGGTCCCCCCCCCCAACTCTTTCCCTTCACTTTTAAGCTTCAGCAAAACAATTCTAATATAGAACTTCTCTCCATATAACTTTTTTTTGGTAAAATTTATTATTTCCTCCGGTCCAATTTATATGGTTCATTTTGAATTTTAAAATTTAAATAAGTCTATCTTTGATCATAAATTTTTCATACATTTTTAAAGTTTTCCGATTATCGATTATTGTAACTTATAGTACTTTTTATGTAGTGTATAAATATATAAATTTCATTTAAAAAAATTGAAGATGTCATGAGCAAATTCTCGATCAAACTTAATTGTTTGACTCTCAGAAAGCGAAATGTGTCACATAAGTTGAGACAGAGGGAGTAATTAATTTTATTAGAAAATTCAAAACTAATTTTACGTTATATTTCAAATTTAAAAAATAACTTATAGTTTGTCTGTTAGCTCACTTTTAAAATAGCATTATATTCAAATATAAATATTATCCACATATTATAAAGGAAAACTTGCATAGATATCCTGTATTAAGAAAATATTTATCATTGATAGCAATAACATATTTTTTTTCACTGGACACTTATAATACATTTATAATACAATTTAATACATGTCAGAGAGAAAAGTTTATAAACGCATATGATATAAATTTTATGTATGGATAATACGTTTATCATATACTTTAATACACTTATAATATATTTATAATATAGTTTTAATACATATTAGAGAGAATAATTTATAAACACATGATACAAAAATTATTTTTGGATAATACATTTAAACATTTTTGGATAATACGTTTAAAAAATTTGGACCAACTAATTTATGAAATTTTTTATGATAAAAAAATATATCTTAAATATTTCACATATATTATTGGGCCCATGCACATCCCGAGCTATCTTTTACTAGTATATATATATATATCCCTTATCCCTTACTAATATATAAGGGAGAATAACCAGGCATGTCATGGTCAACATGCCTGCCTCGCAGCATATCAAGAAAAGAAAAATGGCATTTTAAGGGTATTTTTGTAATTTTTGATAGTTTTTCCGCTTTAATTTGTATGTCTTATTTATTAGTCTTTTATATATTTAAAAATTATGTAAAAAATAATATAAATCATATTATTTAGAAACTACGTAAAAAGTATCATAAATCTCAATAATTAAAAACTTGAATTTTTTTTAAATCATTATTAAAAAATTGCTCTTGAAATTCTATCGGTGCTACATAAATTAAAACAAAGGAAAACATATATATTATTTGAAAATTACGTAAAAAAAATACTATAAATCACAATAATAAAAAACTTGTAAATTTTTTAAAAGACATAGAAAGTCCGATTTGATCCTCAAATCAGTGCTGAATAAATGGGGATATATGAGTAATATATATTATTTAAAAATTAAGTAAAAGTAATATATATCACAATAATTAAAAAATTAAAAGACAAATAGAAAATTAAGTTAGATTCGCAAAATTTTATCAGTGCCGCATAAATTGTGATATGGGGAGTAATTATTTTAAAAATTAAGTAAAAAATACTAGAAAATCATAATAATTAACTACTTAAAATGTCTAAAAATCATATCAAAATTTAATTAATTCTCTGAATTCTATATATATCACATAAATTAAGATTAAAAAATAACATATATTTAGCCCATGCTAGCACGAGCACCTTGTGTCTAGTATAGATATAACACAAAAATCCGCCAACAAAATGACGGACAAAGAGTCCCTCTCCATCGTTTTTGTTTAAAAAAATATTAAAATGGCTGACAATGTTGCGAATTTAGTCGCTTTTTAAAAAGCGACTTCCGTCGATTTTTAGCTCTTTTTAGTGGTGGTTGTACCTTTATAAACAACTTTCTTATTTTAAGAATCATTAGTCGTTAAAGTATATTAAGAAAACACTAAATTAATGAAGTTTCAAAAATTAGTGTAACTAACGAAAATTAGAAGAAACTATCAATTGAAAGCTAGAGAAAATCAGATACAACACTTGAATAATAGTCAGAAAAAGTTACAAACCTCAATAAATCAGATTGTATTTCAGTTTTGATTCAGTTTTCCACGATCTAGTTGAAGGAGATGGTGTGAGGGAGAAGGAGGATAGAAAATGGGATTGATGAGTGAGAATATTAAGATTTGGCCTAAAAGCATGATTTAGGGGATAGTTAAACTACACTTTATTATTTTAGGCTATTTTTTAGAGTATGGTGTATCTCAATTCATTTATGGTACAAAATTCTTAATAGTGGGATGGTGGGTAATTATTTAAAAATATAGGTAAGATTAGTATATAAGATAAACTACCTAATTACATAAACATTCTTATCATATTTTCTAATTCTTCTTATAGTTTGAAATAATTAGATTTTATATCGCTAACTAATAATTTCATATCAGATTTCAAGTTAGATACATGTATATAGTGTGTATCTAGTGTAATATCTAACTTGAAATTTGCTATGAAATTATTAGGAAAAATTACTTGGATTAGTACATTTTAATAAATAATTACTGATTTTAGCGATACTTTTTATTTATTACCATTTATAGCAATATGTAACAATGCTATGTTAAAACTGCAATATGTATTAAAAGTGAATTATGTATGCAATATATATGTATTATAATTGTTTTTAAAAATATGTTATGCTTGTTTGATAAGAAATTGGCACATTGAATTATAAGTGTATTAAAATGTGTGATAAATGTATTATCCATCAATAAAAGTTGTATTATATGTGAATAATAAATTGTTCTTCGTAATATGTATTAAAACTGAATATAAATGTATTAAAAGTGATCAAGTGAAAAAAAATGTTATTGCTATAAATGGTAAATATTTTCCTAATATAATATATTTATGTAAGTTTCCCAAAATATTATATAGTGAGATAAAATGTAATTATTTCAAATTATTAAAAAAAACTAATAAAGATAATAGAAATATTTGTGTAATAATATAGTTTCTCCAATTTGATACCTAAATCCCATCTTACAGCCCTTAATATTTTAATATATTTTTTGTTGCTAGATATATATTATATAGAGGGAAATAAGTAAGGAAAAGAACAAAAGTAATAAGGCAAATTTTATTCCATTATGTCTTGGCCTTTAGTAAGGCTCGAAAATTGTCAAATCACAATCATGCTACATTAGCTACAACAACAAATTCATTGTAATCCCACAATAAAAGTCCAAAAGGATAATGTGTAAACAGATCTTATTCCAATCTTGAAAAGGAAAAAAGTTGTTTCCACACCCTAAAGTGCTGTTTGAGGTCAACAACTTGTGCTTGCTCCAAGGATGTGCTCCTCTTCATCCATAGTGTCACAAAGTAGCCTACCCTTAGTCTCTGGCAACCACACAGTAAACAAACCAAATGTGGCACTACACACTCCAAATACCCCATAAGAAAACAAGCTATTGTTCCTTCCTAGTGCAACAAGCAGTGGACTCAATGCACCACCAACTACTAATGACTGCCTCACCATTGACACCGCGCAGTTCCTCACACACGTTGGGAATAGTTCCAACGTGTAAATCAATAGAACATTAAACGCGGTACAAGCACTAAAAAACGACACCATTTCAAGCCCCATTTGAAACCACTTCAATCCCTCACTCCCCTCCACCAACGCGCAACCCACACTACATATCCCACTCAGTAAGGAAAATCCAAACAGAGAACCCTTCCTATTCATTTTCCCAATAAGGAAAAACGCTATCAACGATGATGGCAGCTCCGAAATTGCATTCAACGTGATACTTAAGTAGATATCAAATCCCAAATCCCCAACCCCTAACGGCATGCCATAATAAACCATTCCAACACCAAAACCAATCAACAGTAGTGTCATCAATCGACGTAAAGCCCATCCTTTCTCAATCAACAATCTAACAGCAGAGTATAGATCCAAATCTCGTGATGCAGACACAGACATGCTTTTTTCTAAATCAATAAACAATGCTTCGAAGAAACTTGAACTCAACTTATTCCCCTGTGTAGCTGGATTTGCAATCCTTTTCAACGTCTCAACAAATTCTTCCTTATGTCCTCGCAAATAAAGCCACCTAGGCGATTCATGAACAAAGAAATACACAATAATCGAATACAGAACAGCCGGGAAACAAGTCCATAGATACACAACTCTCCACGAATTCCCTTTATTTAAATACGCAATCCAAGGTAACGATATAAACCCAAACGTAAAACAAACGAAGCTAATAATCCCAACTTGCCCTCTCCACTTCCTCCCCACTAACTTCGTCGATAAAACAAGAGAACAAGTACCTATACTTGCCCTGCCAAATCCAGATATGAACCTCAATACAGAGTACATCCATATATTAGTAGAAATCGCGGTAACACAACCCGTTATAGACATTATAAGACATGATAAAACCAACATGTTTTTTCGTCCAAACGAAGAATCAGCTAAAGTGCAAAGAACAAATCCACCAACAAGGCAACCTATGAAGAAACTTGATGCAGGGAGGCCAGTGATGACTGAGCTGCTACATTCAAGTGACCAATCGGAGACAACTGACGTGTACGTTGGCAAATCAAACGTCCACGTGTCCTTTGGAACGTCGCAGATAATTTTGTATATTTGGCATGAGGAATTATTATTATTAGTACAATGCCAAGTGGGAAGAGCATCAGTGAACACACTGATGAATGATTGTTGAGCATCGAAAACCCAAGCAAGCGAGACTAAAATAGCTTGTACAAATTGTGACCATCCAAAATCTCCGATGCATACTTCTATTGTATTATCAAGTGAAATGATGCATCTTTTTTCATTCGAATCGGATAAGAGAGGTTCATTTTGCTCACTAGACATGGCAGCCAATTTTTAATTATTTTTTTTTGTGAAATGGGACGATTTTCGTCTGTCCCTATAAAAAGAGTAATTATTACGCATACCAAGTTAAGAGACCTGGTGAATATAAAAATGTTTCCTTTTTGTATGTTTACCAATGGTTTTTTTTTTATTGGAAAGGAAAATCTTTGTTCAATCATTCACCAAACTTTTTGATTTAAAAATAAGGTAATAGTATTGGCAGGTAGCGGTTAATTAACTCATGCTTTACCAATTTATAAGAAAAATGCAAAAAGGATATATAAGAATAATACCAATATGTAACGGCAACAAAATAAATTTCTAACAAAATGGTTATATATATATATATATATATATATATATAAGAAATGTATTTATATGTATATATATATATCGATATTATATAAATAGTGTATAATTAGTTATAGATGATGTATAACTATGTATCTGAGATACATATATATATATATATTTTTTATATAATAAAGTATACATTGCACACCAATTTTTTTAGTCTCAACCAACTCAAATTTTCTTTAAACAATTTTAAAATTTAGATATGAGCTCCTTTTAATGTTTTGAATCTTTTGATACATTATTCAGTCATAATGATTTACATTTACGATACATTGATTTTTAAACTCAAGCTTTTGAACCAACTTTGAATATGGAAGGAGGAGGAGGAGGAAAGTAGTCATTAGTAGTTGGAAGAAGACCAAAAAGAGAAGGAATACAAGAAGGTTTGGGAGGTTTCTAGATAAACATATTATATGAGATGTTTGAATTTTAAGAAAAATTTCTAATATAGAAAACGATATTTTTTAAAAATAAAAATAATACATAACAAATTGAAATGAAGAAAATATTACGTCACAAATATAAAAGTGAGATTAAAGCATAAAATATTATATATTTTATAAATATTATAACATATTAAAATATATTGATTGTTCGAAAAAATAATGGTTATTCTTATCTTTTTGTTTGGGTTTTGGCCTTTGGGGAGTACCAAAGATAAAGCTATCGGATAGAATATATGCTTGACGGATGGAGGGTTATGGCCTAGAATATATGCTCATTTTGGTCGTGTTATATGACGGCTCAACATGTTTTTATTTTATTTTATTATATTACTATTGGTGTTTTGTCCGTGTTTATTTAAATGAGATAATTACTTAAAAGTATAATTGATTTAAATATATTGTCAAAATAAAAAAGTGTTAGAAATATCCTTAAATGGTATGAAATAAACAAAAATATTCCCAGTTGATAGTTTCAAAAAGTTCTTCAATAATTTGATCCAAACATGTCTTTATTGTTATTTATTGGATCAAAAACTTCATTTCTTGAATAAATATACTTCATATGTCTCAATTTATGGGACACTTTTCTTTTTTCGAGAGTCAAACAATTTAAGTTTGACTGGAAATTTGCAAATGGAATCTTCAAATTTTTTGAAATGAAATTTATATATTTTTATACTACGTAAAAAATAGTATAAGTCACAATAATTGACAGTTCAAAATATTTAAAAGCTATATGAAAAATTTACGATCAAAGATAGATTTATTTGAATATCGAAATCTAAAAAGTGTCACATAAACTTCTTTTCTTTTAAGACACATTCTTTTTCAAATGTGATTTTATAAATATAAGAATTTGGTGATAGCCAAGTCGTTGACTGTTTCTCTGATGAAGGTGGCTATTGAAGCGATGGTGGTGGTGGTAATTAACTAATATGTTGTTATACTTCCAGAATGAAATGAATGATGACATATGTATATATAGTTGAGTGATTGGTAATTACCCAAACTTTTGGAGAAATTTACATATTAAGTTATTGTTTTATCTCAGTTATTGGAGTTACTGTGAAGTACTATTGACATTGTGTTGAAGTCATAGTCAACCATTGTTGAAGCTTAAAGCTTCAAAATTTGAAAAAGTGGATTTCCGCAAATAACTTCCATCTCGAGTGGGTATTGTTACAAAAAAATAGATATATATATATATTAAGGTGCCTAAATATGAATTTTGGGGTGATTTGATGTAGTTTTTGAGGTGGTTTTGGATGAATTTGATGAATTTCAGGAAGAACACAAAGTGCGCTTTTTGTTTAATAATGTACAACATTGTATATTATTGTATATGGATGTATAAATTATTCTTAGAATTTTGTATATTGATTATATAGTATTGTATATCAGACTGTATTTTGGTGTCACGCCCCAAAATAGGGGGCGTAACTAGCACTCGATACTCGATACTCTATATTGATTATATAGTATTGTAGAATGCATAGCATGTCATGTCATGGATTCATAGTGCATATTTGTTACCGTTGTTATGTTGCCAATCTTGGCCCGCTTGTACTCTTGGTATCATAACCTCATAATCACTTTCGTATGACATGTAAATGTCTCATGGAACCTCATATATTTTTTCCGAAATACGCTTGAAAACTTAACTCGACTTTTAGAAAGATAACATTACCTTGAAGATGTTCATAGAAATCTTAAGGTGCTTTACTTAGTTCCTAAACTTGGTTCCTAGATAATTTATAAAAGAAAGTATTTCAAATATCAGGTGTTTTAATAGTTTAAACATTTAAGTTCTATTAGAGAGTTTTAAAAATCATGTATTACTTTAAAGATTTTTCATACTAAAATTTAGCGGAGAAAAAGGGTTGGTTACAAATAAAATTCATACATACGGACATATAATCAAGGAAATCAATAAAATGACATGTAGATGTCGAATACTCTATTTATCCGAACGAGTGGAATATCAAAATAGTAGAATCATGAAAATAATTTAGCTGAGATCCCAATGCCTTTCACAGAAGGTCTTTCTAGCTAGAGAGTAGCACAATATCACATTCGGCGTTTTAGGAATTTCCCAGGAGTGGTGCTAAAATGAAGGATGGAGCTTAGCATTAACATACCTTTCCGATGAACGCTCGAATGCCCGTATTTTCTTCACAAAGGTTATTCCTTACGTCCTAAGCTTCGCAACGACTATATATACACAACTAATAATCACCTATAAACAATTTACAATTGAGCTTAAATTGACAGATTTGTCATATCTCCCCCAACTTGGCGAAACATCCGTAGAACTTCGTAAAAACAATCATAAAAGAGTTCCGAGATGATTTCCTTTGCAAACCAAGTGTAAACTTTGAAGAAACACGAATAACTGCCAATTTATATCTTCAAAAACTAGCTCCAAACACAGCTAATAGAAGGGAAAAATGATTGCCCCGTGTAGAGATCACATTTCTTGGCACATGACAATCTTTAATGGTAGAAATCGTCAAAAATAACCTTCATCATGCAAAAACTACATTAGAAACCTCTTTTCAACTTTCTTTCTAGTTAGGGAGTCTACCGTGATTGTATAATCTTTGTCGATCACTAGAGCACCGTGACAGATTTAGTTGAGTTAGACATGGTAGATTTTGATGTCATTTTAGGTATGGACTAGCTTTATGCCTGTTATGCCTCAATCGATTGTAGAAATTGAGTTGTTAAGTTCCAGTTTCCTAATGAGCCAGTTATAGAGTGTAGGAGTAGTTCAGCATTGCCTAAGGGTCATTTTATTTTGTACCTTAAGACGAGAAAGTTAGTTTCCAAGGATTGTGTCTATCACTTAGTCTGAGTTAATGACTCTAGTGTTGAGACACCTTCTATTGAGTCAGTTCCAGTTGTGAGTGAGTTTCCAGAGGTCTTTCCAGATGATCTACCCAGAGTCCCTCCTAAGAGAGAAATAGACTTCGATATAGATGTTCTTCCCGATACTCGTCCTATCTCTATTTCGCCATATAGAATGGCACCAACAAAGTTGAAAGATCTCCTTGAGAAGAGTTTTATTCGACCAAGTGTCTCACCTTGGGGCGCTCCAGTCTTATTTGTAAGGAAGAAAGATGGTTCTCTTAGAATGTGCATAGATTACCGTCAGTTGAACAAGGTTACTATCAAGAATAAGTATCCTTTTTCGAGAATTGATGATCTTTTCAATCAACTTCAGGATGCCACTTGTTTTTCTAAGATAGACCTCAGATCTGGCTATCATCAGTTGAGATTAAGAGAAAGTGATATCCCTAAGACAGCTTTCAGGACCCGCTATGGTCATTATGAGTTCCTAGTTATGTCCTTTGGTTTGACCAATGCTCCGGCAATATTCATGGACCTTATGAACAGAGTATTCAAGCCTTATTTAGATATGTTTGTTATCGTATTCATTGATGACATCCTAATCTATTCGAGGAATGAGGAAGATCATACTAGTCATCTCAGAATAGTTCTCCAAACTCTCAGATATAAGAAGTTATATGCTAAGTTTTCTAAGTGTGAGTTTTGGCTTGAGTCTGTGTCATTCTTAGGCCATATTATTTCTGATGATGGGATTTGAGTTGACACTTTAAAGATAAAGGCAATGCAGAATTGGCCTAGACCGACGTCTCCAACTGATATTAGGAGTTTCTTGGGGTTGGTTGGCTATTATAGAAGGTTCGTCGAGGGGTTCTCGTCTATTTCATCTCCTTTGACCAAGTTGACTCAGAAAACGGTTAAGTTTCAATGGTCCGAGGCTTGTGAGAAAAACTTTCAGGAATTGAAAAAACGGTTGACTACTACCCCAATATTGACCTTACCAGAAGGTACGCAATGCTTTGTTGTGTATTATGATGCGTCCAGAGTCGGTTTGGGTTGCGTGTTAATGCAGAATGACAAGGTTATAGCTTATTCCTCCAGACAACTTAAGGTTCACGAGAAGAATTACCCAACCCATGATCTAGAGTTGACTTCCATAGTATTTGCTTTGAAAATATGGTGTCACTATCTTTATAGTGTTCATGTAGATGTGTTCACCAATCACAAGAGCCTTCAGTACGTGTTTAGTCAAAAAGAACTTAATCTCAGACAGAGGAGGTGATTAGAGTTACTCAAGAATTATATGATATGAGTATTCATTATCAGCCAGGTAATGCTAATGTTATTGCTGATGCTTTGAGCAGATTGTCTATGGGTAGTACCGCCCTTGCTGAGGAAGAAAAGAGAGAGTTAGCGAAAGATGTGCACAGACTTACACGATTAGGAGTTCGACTTATGGATTCCACCGAAGGAGGAGTTGTGGTGATGAATGGGGCTGAATCATCATTAGTGTATGAAGTGAAAGAGAAACAAGACCAAAATCCTATTTTGCTTGAATTGAAGGCAAATGTTCATAATAAAAAAGTAATGACTTTTGAACAAAGGGGAGATGGTGTATTGAGGTATCAAGGAAGATTGTGGGTGCCAATGGTGGATGAACTCCAAGAGAGGATCATGGAGGAAACTGATAGCTCTAGATATTCTATCCATCCGGGTTCCACAAAGATGTATCGTGATTAGAGCTATCAAAATGGGCTGGCCCAACCCTACCCTAAAGGGCTAAAGAGTTAAATGGGTTAGGACGGGTGATGAGTCCACGATTTGGACTCATTTAGGGATTTATTTTTTTTAGAATTAGTGCCCTCAAATGCATATTTTGTCTCAGAAACTGATGTAAATGCTTGAGTTTCAGGTATTTGCACTTGGAGACAATGCATGAACACTATGGAGCAAAAAGGAACAAGGCAACCAAAAGAACGAAGAAAAGGTTGTCTAAAGGTAGCCCAAACCATTGGGCGAGTCGAACGACCTTGAGCTCGCCCATTGTTTCAGTGTGCAAAGCCCTGAAGGACAAGATCAACTAGGCGATGGAAAGAAGCACTCGGCGAGTCGCCGAATGATTCCGTGAGGCAGTACTCTACGCCCAAAGTCACAGAGTTGGAAGTGTTGAAGGCCAAAGCAAAATGATGTTAGAAGTGACCAAATGGCGGATTTCCGATCCTGACTAACTTCGTCGAATGGATCCTTCGCAGCACACTTTCGGAAATCTATAAATACTAGTTCAAATTTTATTTTTAAAGAAAATAAAAAGAAACTTTAGATGGATTTTAGACAATTTTTTACATTTTCAGTTTTAGCTATAAGTTTTGGGGAGACATTGTTCTTGAGCTTGAAGGTTTGAAGGGTTTCAACTCCAAGAAATTAGGTGTGGGTCTTCAAGAATCTTCATCCTTGACTTGTTTAAAGTCTTTATTCATCATACCCATTTGATGTTACTTCAGTTTGGTATCGATTTCTATCTCTTTAGCATGTCTAGCTAAAACCTCAATTCTTGGGGTGTGATTATGTGAATATGGGTTAAATTTACTGTTGGGTTTTGCTTATTGTTGGTTTATTTGTTGTTTATATGTGATTTCGTTTAGTAGTTGTGTTTGAACTTAATGGGATTGTTGTTGCAAATACGATTTCATCTTCGTATTTTGAGCCTGCTCGAGAGACAGGTTTCTAAACCAAAACTACTAAATTAATAGTCGGTAGTCATTGGGTCGTCATGGGTTCAGCTCGAGAGAGTGAATCCTAGGTTTTTTCCCACACATCCAGCTCGAGAGAGTAAATGGGCTAAGGCGGAGGTTGTGCTTAAAAGTGGCAACTCGGTGTTCGAGAGAAACCAAGTTGATTCAGGGTAATTTGCTCGAGAGATAATTTATCCCCACTAAAGTCTAGCCTAGTTACATATGTTCAGCGATTTACTATCAATAGCATTTACCCGATTGTTTATTTTATCCCATATTCCTATCACATCCCAAGAATCCCCGTCTCCATATTTGTATTCTCTTATTTTCACTTTTTGTAGTTGTTAATTGACTACAAACCCCCCATTTGATAATTGACACTTGTGTCAAAACCCCTTTAATTTGTGATGTTTTTCTTCGATAATGTCTTTAGCTATGGTTGGCTAGAGCGAATTCGCGCTTGACCTTTAATTCTCATAACCGCTCCCTTGGGATTCGACCCCAACCCATTCGGTTGGGTTATATTACTATTGTACGATCGTAGACACTTGTATTGAAAGTTGTTTCTTGATTACGCAAACATCAAAATGGCGCCGCTGGCGGGGAGTGGTGTTACTTGAGAATTTTTGGTTTAGACTAATTTAGCTTTTGTTAGTCGTAGTATACCTACTTAATTTTTAGTTTTGTTTCATTTGTTTGTACCTTAAAGTAGAGGACGTGAGTATGGCAAGCAATACTCGCGAGCAAATGAAGTTTCCTCCATTAGAGGTCATGATGGTTAGGGATCGTATCCTAACCTACAAGCAATTGGAAGGCGAACAGATCCATGAGTCATGTGCAAGATTTAAAGAACTTCTAATTCAATGCCCCACTCGTAAAATTCCCGATATAGTCCTCCTTAACTTTTTCTACAGAAGTCTTGGTCTCGGAAACAAGGTGTTGGTCGACCAACTCATTCCGAGTGGTATTGCAAAACAACCATATGCTACGGCAGTCCAACTGCTTGACAACATGGCTAAAATGAACCAAGAAATAGAAAAGGACTTTATGTTAGCCGAACTGTTGACTTAGATGGATGAGTTGGCCAAAAAGGTAGTGGAGATCGAGGTCCAATGCAGCAGGAAGGGTAAATACATCCCTCCTCATGAGCAAAGAAGGCCTAAGGATAATGAGGGCAAACGTATCGAATGAATGCTCTCGATCATTCTCCACAAGGTTAATGAGCATGATAGAGTCCTGGACGAGATGAATGAGAAAATTGAAGTGATGAAACAGATGATAGGTTCTCATTCCAGGTCGATCCAACTGTTCGATGGCCTTATGAGTCATGCATTGCCTCACCTCTACTCGCAACAAAACAGGGGGTTGCCTAGTGATACTATGACTAACCCCAAAAATAGAGTTTGAAGGGTGACTTGCATCATGCCACGACGTTAACTAAGGCGTTGTTTGCGAGGCAACCCAAAACCCCTTAAATGCTTTATTTTTATTTTTATAAATAATGGTGTGTTGATTGTGCAGGTTTAAAATAGAGAAAGTGTTTGGAAACTATAGGATTGGCGAACAACTGATCTCGTCGGTGGATCGCCGAAGCAATCGGCGTGCCCGATTGAACCCGCCATTTGGCTAAAAACAATTCTAACTTGGAGCTTGTAAAACTCGGTGAGCCTAGAAGCAGTTTGGCGGATCGCCAACTAAGTTGGTGACACCAATGTAGACCACCATTTGGACCCTCACTTTGACTGAAGTTCCTGTAAAACTCGGCGAGGTAAGAGACCATCCGGCGAGTCGCGTAGTGGTTCGGCAAGCGCGACTAACGTCGCCGAATGGGCAAAAATCATACGGTTTTAAATGACAAATGGTTTCAAAGTTCCAAAGTCTGCACTTCCCCTCGCGTTCGAACTTCACAAAATCGCACCTCGTTAGTAGTTTCTTTAATCTCACATATTTTAAAGTATTTTAGTTATCGATTTGTGCTCAGATTTGGACCACTTTGCCGCCTAGCATTTCAATCTTATTTTAATCGGCATCTAAGGTTGGTTTCCGATCCCCTAATTTATTTTTGAGAAGCTTGTATTCAATTGCAATAATCGTATCATGTTGAAGTGTGATAGGCCTCTCAAATAGATTTAGATTGTTTGCTTACCTTCATAAATCTGAAATTGTTAATCATATTGTCTTGATTTTTGGAATCCTGTATGCTTGTGCGTTGGAATTATTTAAATTTTGTGTGGTTGTGCTTGCATGTTGTCAAAATTTGGCAAAACCAGGAAGAGTCTAAGTATCCTGGGGTAATGGTTGTTGCGGGTCTTGTTTAACTTTCCTTAGTGCATGCTTTAATTTTTCTTTCGGGGGTTGCACAGGTTGAATTCGACAAGTTTGGTTGAAAATTGACTGGCCGTTTGGCGAGTTAAGTCGAGCTCACCAAACCACTCGGTGGTTCGCCTAATGTCACCATCTCGCCTTTAAATTCATGCTTTAGTTAATGTGAGATTCTGTAACTTTTGATGAGAAGCCTGAGGTCGCCAAAAGCACTCGGTGACTCGCAGAAAGTCTTCTTGATCGTTTTTTGTCTGCACCCCTATCTTTGTTGCACTGTAATTTTTGGAGGACAAACCCTTGCTCGCCAAAAATATTCGGTGATTCGCCGAATGGGCCCGACCATCGCCGACTTGCTAAAACTTTTTGAGCCAATTCTTTCGACGAGCCCGATCCATCTCGCCAAAAAGATTCATGACTCATCGACTGGTTCGGCGAACCTATCTGCTATTGATTGTCTGCGTTTCTAAATGAATTGTTTCTAACTTTTTCCCGATGTATTGCAGACATGGCTAGACCCAAAGTTGCAGGTAGAAACATGTCACCCCGCAATAAGGCAAAAGGGATTAAAATCAACGAAGGTGCAACTATATCAAAAAGAAAAGCTACAAAACTTTCCACAACTGGTGGGAAGGGAAAATGAAAAGGCAAGGCACTAGCATCATCAGAAGTCAGCTCTGACAGCGAAGGCATATATGACACTTACCTCATTGCTTCTGAGAGTAAAGGTGAACAGCAGGAAAACCAAAGTGCAGCCTCTGGTGATGATGAGTTGATAATAGCACAGAAGGCTGAATTGCGATCTAAGAAGCTGAATGATACATCTAGGATCAGGAATCCTCCGCTTTCCACTGCTACTCCCCCAGTTCCAGAGCAGGCAATGGTGCTTGCACCACAAATACAGGGTCCTCCTCCCAAGTCAATGAACAAGTTAAAAACGGAGGGATTAAGGACAATTCTTGAAGAGAAGCATCTCTCCACGGATGGAGTAATTGATAGATACCCCGAGATTATGAGATGTCTGAAATCTCATAACTTCCAAATTTTCACAAAGCCCGATGGCCCGTATATTCCAAGATGGGTCAGAGAGTTCTACAACGTGTACAGTGCATTGATACCACGAGGGAAGAAGTCGGCTGCTAAATTTAAGCCAGTTGACTATGTAGTTGTCAGGGGAAAGAAGGTGCAATGTGATGCTCCTGCTATAAATGTTGTTCTGGGATGCACCGCGACACTTGAGGACAATTGTCAGATTATGATCAGCAAGACGTCACTGAAGGATATGAAAGAATGGTTGACCCCGTTAATATCAGACGGAACTCCTAAGTGGCTTGAGGCTGGGACATCTATCGAGAAGAATGACCTAAATATGGCAGCAAGGTATTGGTTTGGCTTCATCAGCAACATGATCATGCCTTCACAGAATGAATCTATCATTCGCCACCCAAAAGCAACCTGCTTAGGTTGCCTCATCAAGGGAACAAAGCAAGACCTGGGAAGGATCATTGCTTATGAGATGCTCATGCGTACAAGGCAGCGTCATACCTCACTTTCTTTCCCAGTATTGATCATCGAGCTGTGCAGACGAGCTCAGGTGCCTAGAGATGCCAAGAATGATGTGGAAGTGATTCCTACATCCTCTACCGATATACAGAGGATCGAGGCAGATATTTAAAGGACCAAGCTGAACAGAAGAAGAAGGCAGCATCGGTGGATTCTTCGCATCTTTGCCTACTCCTGCCCCTAGGCCTTCAGGTACTCTTTATGTTGTATCTTCTAATGCCCCTAGTTGTTATGTTGTTGTACTGCCTCCTAGACCTGTTGTTGTTGCTGTCTCCCGGACTCCGATTATCCAGGCATCATTACTTCGAATGGGAAAACTTATCTATTTTGCGGATCGTCGGGGAACCAGGCTCGAGACCTCCATTCCTGATATGATTCAGGCTGCTTTAACTGCTCTTGTGACACCATTGAGCGCCGTCATTGATACCCTTGCGGCAAGGATAGTGGTGTGTGAGTGTGGCCAAGGAGCCACCGAGGAGGTAATGGCTTTAAAAGCTGTCATTGCTGAGCTAAGAAAAAATGTGGACTTACCTGAGGTCCACCGATATATCCATGGTTTTTGGAACAGTGGAGATTCCAGATGTGCCCGAGATGCCTCCAACTACCGCCGGACATGAGAAAAGAATGAAGCAGACATTCGAGCCTGAGTCAGAGGCAGAGACTGATGAGAAGATGCTTGAAGAGACTAAGGAAGTTGTAGATGAGGACCTGACTGAGACTGAAGCAGCCATAATAGATGCGGTTGTGCAAGCCTGCCTGGCAAATGCATTGTTTGTTGTCTCTAGTGGAGCTAGCTCTTCTGGGGTGACTCCGAATACTGAGATCCAAGTCCAGATTGATACACCGGGCACTGAAGCCCCGACAAATGGAGCAACTACATAGACATGATCCACTGTTTACCTCCCTCTCTGTCTTACTATATATTTCACTTTTGGATATGTTTTTTTTCATTTGAGGACAAATTTTTTATTTGTGGTGGGTGAGGCCCAGCTTTGTATGTTGATTATGACTCTTATTTTGTTTATATATTGGATTTTTGTGTTTAAATTGTGTTGACGCTGCTCTTTGTGGAAGGTTTGAGCTTGTGGCTCCTCGATTTTAAATTGAAAATGATTTTTGACCCTTCCAAATATTTTTTGCAAATTATTGCCACCCCTTCTGTGTTGAATGTGATTGTTCTTTTGCAAATTTGAGTATCGGTCTCGATCAATATAGATGACTTGAATAGTGCTCATAATCTAACCAACGTGAATGTGCGGCTACGATGAGGCCAAATGAAGTTGCATTGATAATATGTGAACTCTTTGCATTTTGTGGTGACTAGCCTAGTGTCAAATTGAGTCTCTTGCAATGAACATTGCACACTAGCGAAAGTGTGGAGTCTTGTTTGCCATTGGGGTCAATGCTTTGTGTGATGAGTTTACTAAGAACCATACATGATGACACCTATAATTTGTCCCGTTAGTCTGGTCAACTAAGTGATGTGAACTCTTGATATGATCTTAGACAATTTTAAAGAGTGTAAACCAATTTGACATATACCTCTTTTGTGGCCTACCTTGTGAGTGTGTGAACCTCTTTTGAACCTCGTCGAGCCTTAACCTTTTCTTGGAAGAAACTTGATGAAACATGTGACCTTTCTTTATTTATTACCCATAATCCTCATGATTTGTGATTAGTTTGAATTGCCTGGGGATGTGGTGAAAAGAGAAGGTAAATCAAGATGTGCAAGAAAAGTCCCATTTTGACCCATAGTGTTGAGAAAAATAGAACCCCTTCATATAAAAAAAGAAGAGATAAAGAAAAAGAAAAAGAAAAAGAACAAAAAGAGGTTGTGAAATAAAGTTGAGAAAGTGAGAAGAAAAGAGGGTTTCCAACATTCCATGGGATGTGACTAATGGGGTGACTTATGAGCACGAATGATTATGAGGAAGAAAAGGAAAGAATGTGTTGTTCACACCAAAATTCATGAGGATTATTAGCCACCGAGCCTAAATGACCATACCTTTGCACTCAGCCCCGTTACAAGCCTAAAAAAGACCTTTGTGATCTTGAATGAGCTGAAGCATTTGTTGATTAGAAAATACGGGCAAATCTATGGATGAAGTAATGTATTGTGTTCATCTTTGTGAGTGTAAGCATTGCATCTGATTCCAGAGCTTTAAATTGTGAACCACTGTGTGTAAATATGGAATCATTTTTTGTGTGAGGGCAGTTGAATACCTTTGATGAGCTTGAACTTGCATTTGAAGCAAGTATTGTGAGCTTGAGATTCTTTGATAAGTGGTGAGTCACAACTTGAATCTTTGAGTGCACAATTGATCTTCGCATAAGTAAATTGAGTCTTGTTGTGTGCATTCATGATTGAGTCTTGTGTAGCACTGTTCGAGACATCATTGTTGAACTGCTAAACTTGAGTTTGCTCGAGGACAAGCAAATGTTTAAATTGGGGGTGTTGATGAGTCCACGATTTGGACTCATTTAGAGCTTGTTTTTTTATAGAATTAGTGCCCTCAAATACATATTTTGTCTCAGAAACTAATGTAAATGCTTGAGTTTAAGGTATTTGGACTTAGAGACAATGCATGGACACTAGGAGCAAAAAGGAACAAGGCAACTAAAAGAACGAAGAAAGGGTTATCTAAAGATCGCCTAAACCATTGGGCGAGTCGTCAAACGACCTTGAGCTCGCCCATTGTTCCAGTGTGCAAAGCCCTGAAGGACAAGATCAACTAGGCGATGGAAAGGAGCACTCGGCGAGTCATCGAATGATTTTGCGAGGCAGTACTCTATCGCCCAAAGTCACAGAGTTGGAAGTGCGGAAGGCCAAAGCAAAAAGGTGTTAGAAGTGACCAAAGGGTGGATCGTCGATCCCGACTAACTTCGTTGAATGGATCCTTTGCAGCACACTTTCGTAAATCTATAAATACTTGTTTAAATTTTATTCTTAAAAAAAATACTTTAGACGGATTTTAGACAATTTTTTACATTTTTCAGTTTTAGCTCTAAGTTTTTGAGAGACATTGTTCTTGAGCTTGAAGGTTTGAAGGGTTTCAACTCCAAGAAAAATTAGGTGTGGGTTTTCAATAATCTTCACCCTTGACTTGTTTAAAGACTTTATTCATCATACCCATTTGATGTTACTTCAGTTTGGTATCGATTTCTCTCTCTTTAGCATGTCTAGCTAAAACCTCAATTCTTGGGGTGTGATTATGTGAATATGGGTTAAATTTACTGTTGGATTTTGCTTATTGTTGGTTTATTTGCTATTTATATGTGCTTTCATTTAGTAGTTGTGTTTGAACTTAATGGGATTGTAGTTGCATATATGATTTCATCTTCGTGTTTTTGGCCTGCTCGAGAGAGAGGTTTTAAAACCAAAACTACTAAATTGATAGTCGGTGGTCATTAGGTTGCCATGGGTTCAGCTCGAGAGAGTGAATCCTAGGCTCTTTCCCACACATACAGCTCTAGAGAGTGAATGGGCTAAGGGGGAGGTTGTGCTTAAAAGCGGCAACTCGGTGTTCGAGAGAAACCGAGTTGATTCGGGGTAAGTTGCTTGAGAGAGAATTTACCCCCACTAAAGTCTAGCCTAGTTACATATGTTCAACGATTTACTATCAATAGAATTTACCCGATTATTTATTTTTATCCCATATTCCTATCACATCCCAAAAATCCCCGTCTCCATATTCGTATTCTCTTATTTTACTTTTTATAGTTGTTAATTGATTACAAAACCCCCATTTGATAATTGACACTCGTGTCAAAACCCCTTTAATTTATGATGTTTTTCTTCAATAATGTCTTTAGCTATGGTTGGCTAGATCAAATTTGCGCTTGACCTTTAAATCTCATAACCGCTCTTTTGGGACTCGACTCCAACCCATTCGGTTGAGTTATATTACTATTGTACGATCATAGACTCTTGTATTTGAAGTTGTGTCTTGATTACGCAAACATCAATGGGCTGACTGTTTTAGTTAAAGGGCCTATAAAATAGAAGTTCAACCCAACACTAAGCGGGCCACGGGTTGGGACGGGTTGGCCCCTCAACCTAAAAATGGAAAATATTGGCCTCTTAGAAAGAGTATCGAGCATTGATGTCTGATGAACACGGCATCAATACATACAGAAATTCATACATGAATTACACATACTTCAGTGAATACTTACAAAACAAAAATATAATAACCAAGATAAAACATTAATAAGATTCATCCGAGCAAAAAACATTACATGATCACTATTTTCATAAACAAGACAATAAAGAAGAAGCTAAAAATTAGGTATAAAAATAAAAGTAGAAAAGGTCAAAGATTCATAGTTATAATGGAGTAATTAGTTTGGGCTAATAAGACAATTTAGTGGGCTAATGGCCCTAAAATATAAAAGATATGCAAAAAAGTTAAACATGATTTTATATTGATATTTTATAAATATTTATTGACAAAATTTTAACAAATAAAACACTGCTTAAAATATATAAAATAAATATTTTTAAAATTCACAGCCCATGAACTGGCCTCTGAGGCTTGCGGGTTGGGCCTACGAGGCTAGTGGGCCAAATGAGGTTGGGCTAAAACGCCTCGTTCCTAAATGGGCTAAAAGATTTTAGTCCAACCCCACTTAATTCAAGGGTTGGGTTGGGCCGGCCTAGCGGGCCAAGCCTATTTTGACAGCTCTAGTCGTGATTTGAGAGAGGTTTATTGGTGGAGTAGCATGAAGAAAGGTATTGCAGTGTTTGTTGCTAAGTTCCCGAATTGTCAACAAGTTAATGTAGAGCACCAAACATCCGGTGGTATGGCTCAGAATATAGAGATTCCAGAATGAAAGTGGGAGATGATCAAGATGGGACTTTATTACAGGTTTGTCGCGGTCTCGCATGCAACATGATTCCATTTGGGTGATTGTTGATCGAATGACCAAATCAGCCCATTTTTTGCCGGTAAAGACTACCCATTCAGCAGAGGATTATGCCAAGTTATATATTCAGGAGGTAGTAAGACTTCATGGAGTCCCAATGTCTATTATTTCAGATAGAGGTGCCCAAATTACTGCATAATTTTGGAAGTCATTCCAGGAAGGCTTGGGTTCAAAGATGAACTTGAGTACTACTTTTCATCCTCAGACAGATGGTCAAGCAGAGCGCACCAATAATATTTTAGAAGATATGTCGAGGGCTTGTGTGATTGATTTCAAGGGTAATTGGGATGATCACCTACCTCTCATAGAGTTTGCTTACAATAATAGCTACTACTCTAGCATCCAAATGGCTCCGTATGAGAATCTTTATGGGAGAAGATGCAGATCTCATATTGGATGGTTTGAGGTTGGTAAAGCTAGGTCGATAGGACCATACTTAGTTCATCAAGTCACGGATAAAGTGAAAGTTATTCAAGAGAGGTTAAAAACAGCGCAGAGTCGTTAGAAATTCTACACTGATGTTAGGAGAATGGACTTAGGGTTTGAAGTAGATGATTGGGTATACTTGAAGGTTTCATCCATGAAGGGTGTTATGAGATTTGGTAAGAAAGGAAAGCTCAATCCCCGGTATATTGGTCCTTACAGAATATCCAAGAGGATCGGTAATATGGCTTATGAGTTGGAGCTACCACAAGAGTTAGCAGCTGTCCATCCGATATTTCATATTTCCATGTTGAATAAGTGCATGGGAGATCAATCATACCTACTGAAGATATTGGTATTAAGGATAACTTATCTTATGATGAGATTCCTGTTCAGATTCTAGATTGTCAAGTTCGCAAGTTGGGGACCAAGGAAGTAGCATCAGTCAAAGTTCTGTGGAGAAATCAGTTTGTTGAGGAAACTACTTGGGAAGCTGAGGAGGACATGAAGAAGAGGTACCCACATCTCTTCGAGTTCGGAGAAATTCCAAACTAAGGTATTAATCTTTTTCTTGGTATTTACTTTAAGTTGACTTGTTGTGTTTATGTTTTGCTTGTTGGGTGTTTGAGCTGGATGTTAGATGTTACACCCTTAGCCTACTAAGAGTAATCTCATTCTAGGATGAATGTTCCCAAGGGGAAGATATTGTAATACCCTGCTATTTGAAAGGGCTAGAATTAGAAAGAACCATTTTTGGAAAGAATAAAAATCTGAAATTTGGCAAGTATGTTAAGTATGAGTTTTGGGTCAACTTCAAACGACCATAATTTTCAGTACAAGATGAGTTAGGTGGTAAACAAGATATCAAATGAAAGGTCTTTGAATTATATTTCCAACGCCACCAAGTTTGCTAATTTTCTAGTTTGTATGAGGGAGAAATTCCCGTTTGAATTTGGGTTGTCTACATAAGGAAAGTCAACCGGATGTAGAGGGGTATTTTGGTCTTCTCATTATCTAATTGATTTATTTCATTTTTTGGAATTTGTTTGGGGTCTAAACTGAGTTAGTTCAGTTTACGCAATCAAGAATTGCGCTAGGAATTTGAGAGAAAAGAAAAGAGGAGAAAAGTCAAGGTGTTGGAGATTTCTTGCGGAATCGAAGTCGTTTCGCCAAGGGTTGATACCTAATGAGGTATGTGAGACTTTCATAGCGTTGGGTTCGTTCACCCACGCACCAATCATGTTTAGTTCAGCAAAATTTGTTCAAGAAAGTTGAAAGTTTGATGATCTTGAAGGGTGTTTTTGAAATTGGCTTTCGTTCTTGAGATTTGATGGTATTGTTGAGTTCTTGACGGAATCGTGTCGACTTTAGAGTCGTTTAGGAGTGGATTCTTGTGTACATGTACTGGTTATCTGAATCTAAAGAGAAATTGAGAAAAAGAATCGAATTTAGGCGAATTGGAGTTAGAAAACGAAGAAGGAAAAAGTCGAGCAGATTCTGGCACGCAAGTCCACGTCGCGGACTTGCTCTCCTAGTGAACAAATTTTCCCTTCACGTCGCGGAAAGGATGCATAATCCACTGTTTTAAGAATTATTTCGCGACCAAAAAATAAAATGCATCTCCGTGTCGCGGACTTGCTCCCTGACAGTGATTTCTTGATCGTTTCTCATGTTTAACTATCTAAAAACACTCTTAAACATCACGAGATCTTTCTTATCATAAATCACAACCTTGAATTCATAAATCAAATTCAAGGTAGAGTTGCGAGTCAAGTCTTGAGGGTTCTTCGAGTCATTTTAAGAAGTCTTTTACAAAACTTTTAAACTTGTTTTAAAACTTAAGCATTGAGATTGAGAAAGAGTAGAGCCGAGTTCATTTTCTTTAAAATGTTATATGGGCATTATGTATTTCCAAAGAGTAAATGTTTTCACATCTAAGATGACAGAAAAAAACCGATTTCCAAATGAGTTTTCATGAGTAGTTTTGAGTTCCATCTCTTTTAAGAGATAAGCTTTTTGAGTAATAACCTCAAATCACAGAGAAAGAGTTATTTTTTAAATGTATGAGCTGAGTATATTTTGGGAGTAATATTTAGCACCGATATGGGGACGAGTTCATAATAACTCAAGTCTTCATAAACCATGTAGCCAACGTGGGTAGAAAGGGTCATACTTTTTAAATGATTCCTTAATGCTTTTCAGCATAGACTAGCGGATCCACTTAGTTGAGGCGCTCTATATCCCAGCAAGTTATAGGACAGTTCTGACAGCGTGGGTGAGACATTGTATCATCACATAGCTCCTAGTGATGGTTGTCGGTTAGAGAAACTACCACAAAATTATATTACTTTATTATATATATAAATTGAGTTGTTATTGTATTTCTCCAATACATTGAGTTGCTACTTACTGTTTAAATGTTTTATATAAACTGCATTTTTATTGTTGTTTATTTCTGCATTAAGTTGAGTATCTATGAGTTGAGTAAAGCCGAGGTAAGTGTTTCTTTCAGAATTCATTTCAAGCTTATGTTATGTTTAGATTTCCCCTCGCATGCTCGTACATTTAATGTATTGATGTCATTTGGCCTGCATCGTTTTATGATGCAGATACAGGAAATCAGGATTAACATCCAGCTCCTCGTTGACCCAGTTGAGCATCTCAGAGTCTGTTGGTGAGCCTCATTGCTTTCCGGAGGATTCCCTTTTTATTGTTTGTTAGTCAGTTGTTAGGATGATCGGGGGTCTTGTCTCGACATCCCTCTTAGTTCACTACAAGAAAATGCATTTAAAGCTACAAAACATATTGTAGCTAAATATGAAATTTTCCGTAGCTAAACGCTTTAGCCATAAAATATTTTTTCGTAGCATTCGTGGCAAGATGTAGGGTGGCTAAAAGTTAGCTACAGACTTTACATGGTCTATGGCTAAGGACTAATACTTATAGCTACTAAAAAAATTGAGTTGTTGCTATAATAGTACAAAATTTTTGCTACAAAATATATACTTGTAGCAAAATATTTTTA
>JAJOOS010014220.1:0-22556 GCA_029582725.1 Solanum chiquidenum
ATCACTACATGCGATCGTTTGGCACTTTAACCAAAAGAGTGTCAGTTGATTACGTCGAACATCAAAATGGCGTCGCTGCCGGGGAGTGGTGTTAGTTGAGAATTTTTAGTTAAGTTGAATTTTTATCTTGTTAATTATAGTTGAACTTAATTAATTTTTAGTTTTGGTTTTTATTTTACTGTTTTGAATAGAAAGATTGAGCATATCTGCTAGCAATGGTGACCCAATGGACCACCCTCCTCTGGAAATGATGATGCTAAGGGATAACATCCTAAGTTTCAATAAATTGGAGGGTGAGTCAGTTTATGAGTTGTGGAAAAGGTTTAAGGCTCTCTTGCAGCAGTGCCCGACTCATGGAATTCCAGATAAGATGCTTCTGGAACGTCTCTACCTAGAGCCGGAAGAGGGGTTGCCTTATGAAAGTGAGGAAAACCCCACAAATGGAACTTAAGTGGGGACTTGTGTCATGCCACGACGTTAACTAAGGCGCTTCTTGGGAGGCAACCCAAGATCCCTTAGCGTTTTATTTTTTCTTTAAGAAATAATGGTGTGTTGTTTGTGTAGGTCGAAGTGGGAAAGTTGTTGAAAAGTGCAGATTGGTCAGCAAAAGGTCCAGTCGGCTCATCGCCAAATAGGTCGGCGATCCTGATCTAATCCTCCGTTTGGACCCCCACACCAACTGAGGATCCTGTAAAACTCGGCGAGGTAAGTGATCACTCAGCGTGTCATCGAGTGGGTCGGCGAGCATGACTAATGTCGCCGAATGGGAGAGAACTGGACGGTTTCTTAAAAGGCCAAATGTTTAAACTTTCAAACTCTTCACTTTTCCTCACTTTCAATCATCACAAACTCACATCTGCACCTTAGTTTCTATATTTTACAATTTTAAAGTATTTTAGTCCTTGATTTTTGTTTGGAGTGGATTACATTGCCGCCTAGCATTTCAAAAGTATTTTAATCGGCATTTAAGGTTGCTTTTCCGAACCCCAAATTAATATTATTAAACATTATACTCCTTTGCAATAGCCTGATCTTGTTGAAGTATTATGATCCTGCCTGATTGGATTAGATTGGTTACTTGCGTGCTTTAATTTGATAATCTTGCTCGAGTAGCTGTGATAGTTGAAATACCGTAATTGTATGCCTTAAACTAGATTAAAATTCGAGGGGTCGTGTTTGGCTGTTATGGGTCTGAGCTTTATTGAACTAGTGCATGTTTTGATTTTATTTTTGGGGTTGCAGGGTTGAATTCGAGAAAGTGGGTTGAAGGTAGGCACGTTGGGTCATTTGGCGAGCTGGGTCGAGTTCGCCAAACCACTCGGCGGTTTGCCTAGTTCCCCCATCTCATCTCTAATTTCTTGCTAAGTGAGTAATTGAAGTTTGTAACTTTCGGCGACAGGCCTGAGGTCGCCAAAAGCACTCGGCGACTCATCGAAAGGCTTTACATTCGCCCTTTGTCTGCACCCTTGACCCTTTGTGCACTGGAACTTTTGGCGGGCCTATCCTTGTTTGCCGAAAGCTATCGGCGACAAGCCGAGTGGTTCCCCCCATCGCCTACTTGCCACAGTTTTTAGAGTTAACTCCTTCGGCGAGCTCAATCTAGCTCACCCAATAAATTCGGCGATTCACCCTCTGGTTTGGCGAATCTATCTGAAATTGTTCTGTTGTGCTTTTGTTTAAGTTTTTCTAACTTCTCTTCGAGATTTTGCAGACATGACTAAATCAAAAGCTGCTGAAAGAGTAACACCAACCCAAGAGATGTCCAACAGGATTGTGATAAATGAGGATGCAGCTACGTCGGAAAGCAAAGCTACAAAACTACCCACAACTATTGGGAAAGGCAAGGGCAAGAGGCCCACTTCTGCCAGGAAAACCATTACCTTAGACCCTAATATTCCTTCATGGGCTCGGGGATTCCATAGGGCGGTGCATTTCTTTCTAGCGAACTCACACTCAACAGAACTTGGTGAATCTGGTACTACTGGTCCTCCTGAGTGACCTTGGGCAATGATGCCCAGGCAAATTGAGAGACTACATAGACAAGATCCCCTCTTTACCTCTCTCTCTGTTTTGCTTTACTTCACTGTTGAATAATTCCTATTTGCTTTACCCACCTTTTTGTGCTGATTACGGTTCTTGTTTTTTTATATATTTGTTTATATATTGGGTTTTTAGCTTAAACTGTGTTGACACTGCCTTTTGTGGAAGTTTTGAGAACTTGTGGCTTCTTATCTTTAATTGAAAATGATTTTTGACCCTACCAAAATTTTTTTTGCCACATCTTGTATGTATTGAATGTGGCTGATCTCTTACAAATTTAAGTATAGGTTTTGATCAATACCGATTACTCGAGTAGTGCTCATAATCGAACCAACATGAATGTGTGGCTACGATGAGACCAAGTGAAGTTATGATGAACCCACAAATTGGACTCATTTAGGCTATATTTTAATCAAAACTGTGTCCTCAAATTCTTATTTTATCTCAAAATCTTATGAAAACCCTTAAGTTTCAGGTATTTGAAGTTTAAAGGAAAGCATGGACATTACTTCGCAAAAAGGAACGAAAAAGCTTAAAAGAACAAGAAAACGAAGACCTGAGGATCACCGAGTCCACTTGGCAAATCGCCGAAGGGTCTCACTTCGCCTTTTGTTCCAGTGTGCTGAGCCCTGAAGGAAAGGATCAAGTCGGTGAAAAAAGAGAGCAGTCAGCACATCGCTGAGAAGGTCCGCGAAGCAGTACTATGTCACCCAATGACACAGAGCACGAAGATGCCGAAGGATGGTGCAAGACAGTGATGAACTACACCAAAGGACGAATCGCCAAGTTGATCGGCATTTCTGACTAATGTCGCTGAGTGATCCGCCGCAACATAGATTTTTGAAAACTATAAATACTCGTTGAGAGTTATACCTTAGTATCAGATTTAGAATATAATTTTAGTACTTTTTATTGTAACTCTCAAGTTTGTAAGGGTTTGGAGACTTGAAGAAGAAAAGGGTTTCATCTTCCGCAAATCGGAAGTGGGTCCCTTCGATTCTTCTTTCTTTGCTCAAATCAAGACTTATTTCTCTATACCCATTTGATTTAAGCATCATTGAAGGTATAAATTTCTATCTCTTGATGTGTGGCTAAAAACCCCCATTCTTTGGGTGTGATTTACCAAATATGAGTTGATATTATTGTTGGGTCTTGCTTGCTTATAGGTTAGATGTATTTTAATGGTGATTTCACCTAGTGGTTGTGGTTTAATTTAATAGGTTTGTAGTTTCAAATATAAAACCACCCATGTGTTTTTGGCTTGCCTGAGAGGAAGGTCGCAAAACCAAGACCGCTAGACTGATGGCCTAAGGAGTGGGTCGACATGAGGTTCACCACGAGAAGGTGAGCCCTAGTCCCATATCTTAACATTCAACTTGAGAGAGTGAGTGGGGTAAGGCATAGGCTGGCCTTCATGCGGCAAATGGGTGTCCCAGAGGAATGCATTTGAAACGGGGTAAGTTGCCCGAGAGGGAACTTATTTCCATCTAAAGCTTAGCCTAGTCACTATGATCTTGCATATTTCCTATAAAAAGCATGTACCCAACTATTTATTTCAATTTGTATTGCGGTCACACCCCAAGAACTCTTCCTCATACTTGATTTCCTTGCGATTTTTGGTACTAATGACAAAACCCCCATTTTTATTTGACACTTTGGTGTCCCCCTTTTAATTTACAATGATTTTAATCGTTAATGTCTTTTGCTATTATTAGTTAGAACAAAATTTTATTTTTCTATTAATTCTCGAAACCACTCCCTTGGGACACGACCCCAACCCTTGGTTGGGTTACTATATTATCGACGATCGTAGACACTCGAACTGTAGGTTAGTGTCATTGGTCACGATAAGCATCCAAATGGCGGTGCTGCCGGGGAGTGGTGTCACTTGAGAGTTCTTAGATTAAGTAGAATTTTTTATTCTTCCTAGTTTTAGTTTTACTTATCTAAATTGTAGTTTTATTTCGCTAGTTTGAATATCATAACAGGAACTAGGGATGGAAAATCATTATGGATATCACACAGATCATCACCTTTTAAAACTATTGAACCTCAGGGATAACCTCTTGACATTAAACATGTAGGGGATGAAACAATTCAGGAAATATGGCTAAAATTTCAAACGGTGCTGCAACCATGCCCATCTCACGGGGTGACGGACAAGGGGCACCTGGAGTGCTTCTATAGGGTTCTAGGACCCGAGAATAAAAGTTTAGCTGATCAACTCTGCGAGGGCGTCATGCTACACCATCCCTATGAAGTTCTAGCAACACTTCTTGATGGCATGGTAGAAGCAAAAAGAAAGCAGGAGTGGGACACACTAGTCACCCAGTTGGATGTTCTATCCACCCGAGTCACGGAATTGGAAGTACAAGCCAATGGAAAAGAAAAGCACTCCTCCCTTTGAGAGTGTAAACATGGGAAGAAGCAGAGAGGTGTGCAGGATGATGAAACTTTGTCACTCATTCAACAAAAAATTGAGGTGCATGAGAAGATGTTGAATGAGATGAAGGAGAACATCGAAATACTAAACAAAGCGTTAGCCTCTCATTCCATGACTATTCAGTTGTAGGATGCTCAAATTGACTATTTGATATCAGGTCATTACCCACCAAGAGGTTGAGGACTCGCCTAATTACAACATGGGCGACTCCCAAAATGAAGAATATTTGCTGACTTGCATCATGCCGCGACATTAACTAAGGTGATGTTTGGGAGGCAACCCAAAACCCCTTAATATTTTATATTTACGTATTTTGTAAAATAATGATGTGTTGTGGTATAGGTTGAAATTTTAAAAGTGATCGAAAAGTGCAGGGTGACAAGCAACAGACCCAAATGGTGAGTCACCAAAGAGGTCGGTGAACTCGACCTTATCCACCGTTTGATTCTAATTATTTCCAAAGTTGAAGCCTGAAAAACTCGGGGACCATGTGAACTTATTGGCGCATCGCCGAATCTGTCGGTGATCTCGATGGTGACCGCTGTTTGAACTCCCAGGTTTAATTGGAAAGTTTTGTAAAACTCGGCGAAAAAAATGATTGCTTGGTAACACGCCAACTGGTTCGGCGATTAAGACTGATATCGCCGAGTATGTAGGAATTGGACGACACTTGAGTAAATCTGAAACAATGTGGATGTGAAGCATTCAAGAAAGTGGATTGAAAATAGGCGTGTTGGGTTGTTTAGCGATGTTGTGGAGAGCTTTCTAAATTACTCAACGACTCGCTTAACGTCCCCACCTCTCCTTCTTTTTAATGCTAAGATTTTGGAAGGTCTACACCCAAAAGTCACAGAAGAACCATGCTGCCCTGACAGATGGAGCAACCGCATAGGTAGGATCACCCCTTTACCTCTCTCTCTTTTTTTCTTTACTTTTACTGCTGAATACTTTTATTTGCATTTGAGGACATATACTTTTTATTTGTGGTGGGGTGCAGTTCAAACCTTTAGTGTTGAAAAATTCGTGTGGGTTGTCTGTTTTAAAATTGTTTTTACACTGCTTTCTGTGGATATTTGAGCTTATGGATCCTATTTTTGATTTTAAATTAATGCAAAGTTTGACCATTCCGAAAAAAATTAGTTTTTCAAAAAAATTTGCCACTGCTTGTGTTGAAAGTGGTTGTTCTTTTGCAAAATTTAAGTCTCAGTTCCGATCAATACTGATGACTTGAATAGTGCTATCAATTGAACAAACATGAATGTGCGGCTACGACGAGACCAAATGAAGTTGCAAAGACAATATGTGAACTCTTTGCATCTTCATGTGATTAGCCATTTATCGAATTGATTCCCTTCTAATAACTGTTGCACAATAACAAAAGTGTGTAGTCTTGTTTGACTTAAGTGTCGATGCTTTGTGTGATTAGTTTACTTTGAATTATGCATGAATAAACCTAGAATTTTACCCATTAGTCTGATTGATTTAGAAAATTGTGCTCTTGAGATAATCTTAGGCAACTTTAATGAGTGTGATCCAAAACTGACATATACCTCTTTTGTGGCCTACCCGTGAGCGTGTGAAACTCTTAGAACACCCCTTGATCCTTACATTTCTTTGGAAGAAACTCGATGAACCCTAGACCTTACTTGACCCACTACCTATAATCCTCTTGATTTGTGGTTTAGTGAATAGCCAACTCAGGCCAAAAGCCTAAGTTGGGGGTGTGGTGAAAAGGAAAAGGAGATGTCAAGAAGTGCTAGAAAAAGTCTCTCTAACCCATGGTATTGCAAAACAAAATGGAAATCCTCCATCAAAAAAATAAAAATGAAAATATATATATAAAATTTGGAATAAAAGTGCAAAAGGAATCGGGTTTCCAAGCAATACATGGAGAGTGAATAAAATGATGACTTAGAAGCACTAGAAGAAAAAGTAATAAGGGAAAGGAAAATGACGTTTGAGAACACCACATCTCATGAGGATGAAGAAGTCACTGAGCCTAAATGACCATACCTTTGCACTCAGCCCCATTACAAACCTTGAAAAGACCTTTTTGATCTTGAGTAAGCCGAATCGAAAGTCAATTAGAAAATAAGGGCAAACCTATGGGTGAAAACATGCATTGTGTTCCTTTTTTTGAGTGTGAGCATTGCATCTGATTCCTAACTGTTGTGTGTGAATATGAAATCATTCTTTGTGTGAGGGCATTTTGATACTTTTGTTGAGCTTGAACTTGCATTAGTAGCAAGTATTGCGAGCATGAGAATCTTTGGTTATGGTGTGTCAGAACTTGAAACTTTGAGTACACAATTGTATCTTCTCATAAGTAGTTTGACCTATTGATGTGTACGTTCATGATTAAGTCTTGTGTAGCACTGTTTGAGACAACCTTTTTGAACAGCTGAACTTGAGTTTGCTTGAGGACAAGCAAAAGTTTAAGTTGGGGGTGTTGATGAGTCCACAAGTTGGACTCATTTTGGGATATATTTTAATCAAAATTGTGTCCTCAAATGCTTATTTTATCTTAATATCTGAAGAAAACTCTTAAGTTTCAGGTATTTGAAGTTTAAAGGAAAGCATGGACACTACTTCGCAAAAAGGAACGAAAAGGCTGAAAAGAACAAGAAAATGAAGACCTGAGGATCGCCGAGTCCACTTGGCAAATCGCCGAAGGGTCTCACCACGCCTTTTGTTCCAGTGTGCTGAGCCCTGAAGGAAAGGATCAAGTCGGTGGAAAAAGAGACCAGTCGGCGCATCACCGAGAAGGTCCGCGAAATAGTACTATGTCGCCCAATGACCCAGAGCACGACGATGCCGAAGGATGATGCAAGATGGCGATGAACTACACCAAAGGGCGAATCACCGAGTTGATCGACAATTTCGAATAATGTCATTGAGTGATCCGCCGCAGCATAGATTTTTGAAAACTATAAATACTCGTTGAGAGTTATAGCTTAGTATCCGATTTTTGTATCATATTTTTAGTATCAGATTTAGAATATAATTTTAGTACTTTTTATTGTTACTCTCAAGTTTGTAAGGGTTTGGAGACTTGAAGAAGAAAAGGGGTTCATCTTCCCCAAATCGGAAGTGGGTCTCTTGGATCCTTCTTTCTTTGCTCAAATCAAGACTTATTTCTCTATACCCATTTGATTTCAACATCATTGAAGGTATACATTTCTATCTCTTGATGTGTGGCTTAAAACCCCCATTCTTGGGGTGTGATTTAGCAAATATGAGCTAATATTATTGTTGGGTCTTGCTT
Organism: Solanum chiquidenum; assembly: GCA_029582725.1. Classification (NCBI taxonomy): domain Eukaryota; kingdom Viridiplantae; phylum Streptophyta; class Magnoliopsida; order Solanales; family Solanaceae; genus Solanum; species Solanum chiquidenum. Next base: position 7,749 of record JAJOOS010014220.1, read on the forward strand.
GTTGATAGATTAGATGTATTTTAATGGTGATATCACCTAGGGGTTTTGGTTTAATTTAATGGATTTGTAGTTGCAAATAAAGAGCCAACCATGTGTTTTCGGCTTGCCCGAGAGGGAGGTCGCGAAACCAAGACCGCTAGACTGATGGCCTAAGGAGTGAGTCGACGCTCTCGATTCACACACTTGTGGCTAGGTTAATAGTTGATCAAGGAAGTGAAGCTTTGGTGAGTCCTCATTGTATTCGAGGATTGGATCACCCATTTATCTCTTTTATGTCTTTCTTTTCATATTGGACTATTGTATGGGCTGCGTCCCAAGATTTTATATCTTATGTTAGATGGTATGAGACAATGTTGTTAGATTTCCGTTCGTTTTATAAAAGACATTGATTGTGTTGAAATGTCTTAAATTTCTTCTCCTTTTCTATTACTTATGTTTTGATATGCTAAGTGGCTTCTATGAGCCCTCTCAGGGTCTTATATGCCTTGTTACATCTAGGGGGTACCCCTCGGTCGTGATAGAACTGTAGTAGCCTAAAAAAAGTCGAGATAGTAATTGAGTAAAATGTGTAGTTTTACGTATGCACCAGTTAGTTAGTAATGAGTTGATGTTTCCTTATGTGTTATCTATGACTTAATAAGTGTGTAAATCTTATTTTAATATCACAAAGAAAGGTATGGCTTAAGGTGACTTAGAGTATGATATTGTGCTAGTATATATCAAGTTCAAGGTGGTGAGTTGATGTTAAAATGTGAAGTAGTTTAAGTCGATAACCTTGAAATGAGCGTGGTGATGCAAATACAAAGTACACATGCTCTCTATGGGAAGTTGTTAGTTGGGACAAAATATTTAGGTAGAAAAAGACTTTAAGCCTTAGGAATAGAGATGTCAAGCCAAGATAGTATAATATATTGTAATGTGATCTAATATTATAATTTTCTATGTGCTCTTTGTTAGTATCCTTGAGTAAAGTGAATGTAGGATTATCTAGAAACTATCAAATAGGTCCATATACTAAGCTAGCCTTTGGCGATATATTTCCAAATATTATTTGGGTGAAAATATGGGTGAAATTTCACCACGTGTTTGGCCATAGTATTTGGGAAACATATGTCACTTTTTTAGAAAAATATGATTTATACCCATAAGTTAAAAAAACTATCAAAACAAAACATAAATTATTATTACAGTCAATTGGATATTCATTTCAACAAATAACTAGTGTCCATGACACTGGAGCAATGTGGTAGTTTGGAGTGAGTGCAACAAGCATCATTCCATACATCGTGAAGTAGACAAGAACATGACTTTGTTACCCTGAGCCGATTGTTCCTCATTTTCATCAACAACCATGTCATCACTTTCATATTCACTGAATATTTCATCACTACTTTGGTGTTCACGTAAAAAATTATGTAATACAACGCAAACAACTATTATAGAGGGTGTTTTTGAAAAAGATAAAAGTTTGGTATAAAACTTCGATTTTAAAAAGTTCCCAAATAATGAGATTTCTCCCAAATACTAGAAAAAACTAGTATTTGGGATATTTGCCAAAAAAATTGCCAAATAATGACAAATTCTATGGACAAACACTATTTGTCAAATTTCCCCCCAAATATTACTTGGGAAATCTATGGCCAAACAAATCCTAAGAATGACGATCATAGACCTAAGGGGGACATTAATAGGTGATGTATTCAGAAATAGCTATGATGTCAGAGCAAATAATTCATACTCTAGCTTATTGCTTAAATTTCAATTGTTGTGAAACTCTGCTTATGTCTTGAATATCTATGCCATGCCGATTACCTTAGTTCATGCACATTATATATAATCACAACTATGTTCAATTCTTATTATATGAAGCATATAACTCACCATAGAAATCCCAATCTTGCTTGATGAAATTGAGATCATCTAGCCCTGTATTATATGAATCATAATGTATATGCACTTATGTTTTACACTACGATCACTCCAATGAACTCATGATATACCCTTAATAGCTTGTGAAATCATCCTACATCATGCATATTTTCAGATCTAATTTCTTGAACTAATTGTGCTTATAATCTTTTCACTCTAAAACCTTTTATTGATTATCTTCTAATTTTAATAGGGCTCTTGAAAATACCATAGTATTAGTTTATATGAGAGGGCAGATCATAGTATGTTTATTCCACATATGTATGCGTGTAACTATGGAGGAAGACAAAAATAACGCTTGGTTATAAGTAGTAGCTAGATAAGTATATTTTGTGTGTATCTTTGTATTAATTCATGAAAGTTTAGTTGGTTGAGATGATAAGAAGGTGGCAAATTGTTAGAAAATTGGTTACCTAGAACTCTATTGAGTGGTTATAGTACTAGGCTTGTGGTGTTGATATGATTGATAGGTTATAGTACAAAGGCTTGGATATGGTGTTTATAACATGTGGGTGAATGTAGTAATGCATTAAGTGTTTCTTGATTAGAACTCGAGGTTTTTTAATGCAGTTGTAAAGAGAAGTATTCTTATGATAAAATTCTATAGATAGGTATAGAACATTAATCTTGTGGTTAAGATTAGTATAATCATCTTATGTGTAGCACTTTGTGTCTCTTAGTTAGGCTTAAACGTGATATGAAAATTCAATTAGACTCAACCTTGGTAGGAGTAGATCATTCTTTTGCTTTTATTCAAACTTGACCATCATTCGAGGAAGAATGATTTCAAAGTGGATATATTGTAACACCCTAAAAATCTCTAAGCTAAGAACCGAACAATTCTTTATATGTATGTAAGGTCATACGCGGTGATGTATAATTGTGAATACGTGTTAATTTCTATTCTTTAGTATGGGAAGATATTTAATATGAATTATTGTAACAAAAAGTAGAGTTTACAGTTTCATTATCTGTAGAGTTTCCATGTAAGAATTTCCATGGGTTAAGTTCAAACGACTATATCTCCTAGAATATCAAGAGTTAGGTCCATAACCTATCAAATTAAAGTTCTATGAGTTTTTATTCTAACGCAACCAATTTTTTTGTCATTTTGTGTTCGGATGAGAGAGTAATGATCATTGTATAAAATAATGCAATGCAATTCTGTTTTGGCCGACGGTAAAGTTCTATAAAAGGGAACTTTTATGTCCTTATACCCCTAGAAAAACCTTAAAATAAATTTCTTACATCATATAAGCCTCTAAATAATCAGATTTTCATCTTTTAATTTCTCTTTCTCCTCTCTCAAACCCCAAGACAAAATTGTAAGAAAAATCAAAGTATACGACTTACAAGTAAGGTTCTTCCAAATCTTTTTCAAGATTCTTCTTCACGGTAAGTTCTTCTCCAATTATTTCAATCTTTCCAATTAAAATTCCTTCTTATAACCATGAATTATTAATAGAAATCTTAACCCTTGGCCATAGGATTTTCTAGATCTTAGGAATGGTTATCATTCTTCTTCAAGTTAGGTTTATTTTTAAATATTGATGGAGCATTTAAGGTATGTAAAATAATTAAAGTGAGGAACTTTGTTCTACCTCATACCCTACGTCTACAATTTGAATGAGTAAGCTCAAAGTTAGGGTTTTTATCCCAAATTTTGTTATTTTGAATTCCCTTTATCTCTTATCATTGATTCTTGATATTATCATCAAAATTATGGTACACAATGTCGTAAATGATTATAGATTCATGGACCTTTCTAATCAAAATTATTTAAAAATATTATTTGTGAAATTAATGCATATGAAAAAGAATGATAAAATATGTTTAAGAAAGGGGTCATTCTAATACAACCCTAAATCTTGGTAGTAATGCTTTTGAAATTATTATCATAAACGACCCATCATAAACATAACTTCCATACACAGGCAATATAAAATAAACAACCTCCTATAGGAAGGTCAAAGGAATTGATAGTATAAATTATTGTTTCAGTATATATATAAGTTAAATCCTTCATGAGAAAAGTATGTTAAGTAAAGGTTCACCTTATTAACACTAAAATTCAACTATCTTCAATCAAAACTCAACAGTTGGTTCTACATTAGTACACACATTGATCTTTGACAAGGCAATTATCATAGACAAAGGGGTTACTGATAAATCATAAGATACAATGTACACTGTTAGTCATTTAAGATAACAACCATCACTATCCAAAAACCTATTTTGAGTAGTTTCATAGATAAGGACAAGCAAAAAAACATTCATCAATTATTTATTTGTGTTATATATATATATATATACAAGTTTTTTGACACGTGCGTTGCACATGATTACCAATTCAGAAAATATATGTTGTAAATAGTATTACTTATTTAAGTGAAGATTTGAATGATAAGTTAAAACAAAATAATATTGTAGATTATTCTGTGAATGTTCAATGTGGATTGTCATATATATTTCTTTTTCACGCGAATCTATGAAGATATAATACTTTAATTTAAATACAAATACCTGCCCAGATATAAATATATATTTTCATTAATGAGAATATTTATCTCATAAAAAATAGCCATTAAATAAATAATAAAAATTAAACTAACACGAACATCAACTAGTATTATGACAAATCATATGAACTTTTCTTCGTCTAAATTACTAAAATATTAAGAAATAGTAAATATGTAAAATAAAATGGTAATGTTTATATAGTAATAACTATTTTGAAGCAAACATCCTGAAAATCTAAATACACAAGTAGCATTGATAAATAAAGTCATGCTTTTGTCTTGAGCATAAAAAAACAAACCGTGAAAATTCTCTAAATTTTAGAAAAAGATATTCAGAAGCATATATCTACATCACAAGAGAATCTATTAATAAAAACAAATGAATTTAGACTACTTCATGTTAACTTCAAATATTAGAACATTACATATTATTGTATATATTAAGAAAAAATAATTATTATATCATTAAATTACTTTTCTCAAGTACTCGAGGTTATGGAATATAACCTCTTAGGATAGAATGATTTACTTCATCTGAATAATGGTACACCATATTCCGCTAAGCTTCGAATTCACTCAACGATAATAAAACACAAAACTTTTAAAATGCAAAAAGAAGAAGAGTAGATTATTAGAAAAAAAATTGTGGTTGGAAAATGAGAGGAAGCCCCTGTATTTATAGTCAACAAATGGTGGTATGAAAATGTGTTTTTTGTGTCTTATCTAAAAAGCCATGACCTTTCCGAGAAGTCACAACCCTTTGGAAAAGTCACAACTTATTGAAAAAGTCACATCTATTTGGAAAGTCACAACTCATCGAAAAATCACAACCCTTTGAAAAAAGTCACAACTATTTCGAAAGTCACAACTCATCGAAAAATCACAACCCTTTGGAATAAGTCACAACTTGTCGGAAAAGTTATAACTTATCGAAAAAGTCACAAATCATCGAAAAAGTCACAACCTAAATTAGGGATATTATAGTAATTTAACATTCAAGTTAGGAGTTCATGCTTTTAATATAATATATATATATATATATATATATATAAAGAATAGCGAAACTACAATTGTTAATCCAATAAAAATAAGAATTTGTGGAATTCAGATAAAGCAAGAAAAATTTAACTTCCTCTGTTTCAAATTACTTTTCTTAGTTTTCATATTATCCATATCAAATTAAATCTAAACAAACTAACTAATAAAAATAGAGTACTAAGAAATTACCTTGAAATAACTTTAATTCTTGAGACCAAGATTTTGATTCACTTGACATGAGGAGTCGATCCTTTCTTTGATTGGACTTCATATAGGCTTCATATAGATTTTTAACAATTTGGTATATATTTCCGATAGATTCAACTCTATTTGTTTGAATTTAGTTGATAAAAGTTGCAATTGGAAGTTGAGGTAAGCTCACAAGAAAACAAAACAAGTTTGTTCCACTTTCAACATAGACTACTCTATTTCTTTTCCTTATGGAGCATACCTCAACTTCCAATTGCAACTTTTATCATCCTAATTAAAACAAATAGAGTTGGCTCTATTGGAAGTATATACCAAAATTATAAAAATATAAATGAAGACTATATGAAGTCTCATCAAGCAAAGGATCAAATCTTCATGTCAAGTGAATCAAAAACTTCTCTCAAGCTTTGGAGTTATTTCAAGTTAATTTCATAGCACTTTATATGTATCGTTTTGTTTGTATGGTTTTGATTTGATCTGAATTTTCAGAAAAGTATGAAAACAAAATTGAAACAGAGTAAGTAATTTTTTTAAAATCTGAATTCAACTAATTTTGATTTTTATTGAATTAACAATTCTAGTTTCTCTACTTTTTGTATATATATATATATATATATATATATATATATTACAAATACATCAATGATGAATGTTGTACTTCTTGTACTTATATATGGAGCTACTCTAAAGAGGTTTTTAGATAGTGATTGTGGTTTTGTTAAAGGACTAATAGTGTACATGGTAACTAATGATTTTTCAGTAGCCCGTTTGTCTATGATATATGCCTTGTCAAATTTCAACATGTATTTTAACGCATAAAAAACTATTGAGTTTGAAATGAAGATAGTTGAGTTTGGTGGGAATGAGTGATCATATTCGTCATATACTTTTCTGGAGAAGGATTTAATTTATACATACCATCATAAAATTTGTACTATCAATGCCTATTTAACTTCTTATAGGACATCGCGTACTTTATATTGCCAATGTATATAAGTTATGCTCCCTCTTTTCAACAATGGAATTGAATTTGGGACGATTCTCTTAATTGATTGGGAGACGCTAATATTTTTAAAATCATCCTTTTAATCGAAGATAGTGCTAAGCAACACATTTGTTGATATGGATGAGTTTGACAATCTCATGTTAATTTGAATTTTTTTTATGAAAATGATGTCTTTTAATTTGGATAGGGCTAGAAAATGTTTTGGTTTCAAACGTATATATGTTATGTATTTTGTATTCTTATTTTTTTTAGAGTAAATAGTTATCAGTTATGGATTGAACTTAAACAATTATTCTTTAAAAACAATGTTGTTTTAAAATATGTGTGCGCAATGTTGAGGTCAAATACACACAAGTAAACATGACCACACACGTGATAAGAATTAGTTTGTCATAGCAACAAATACTTATGATTAGTTGTTAACTATTTCAAATTTAAACGAATTAATTATCAAGAGATTTTGAAGTTTTAGAATGTTTTATCTAGTTAATTGCAACAATTTGATAAATGAACAAATAATTGTGAAATGACGCAAATATTTAAGGTTAGATCATTGAGATGAGAATATTTCAAGGTTATGAGATAAATGTTAATCATATTAATTTTTTTTTGTTTCACTAACTACTCGATAAATATTGGTTTGTTATTACAAGACTTCAATAGTTTGCATTATGCTACTACTAAAGTCCGGATATATGATAAATATTACATTGTTATAAATCAAGAAACATACATGGGATGGGTGGACTAGATTAGATTCTATACAAGCACTGTGAGATTTTTTATCCATGTGAATACTGAACCAGTGAGTTTCTTTCTTTCGAAAAGGGGAATTATACAGTGTGGTCCTTTATCACTCGTATAATCATCATTGTAATGGATGGATTTGAAAGTCGATGAAGATGGTCGTTTAGAACAGGTGGATTAAGGGTTTCCAGATAAATGGAAATAGTAGAGAAGTTAAAGGTATATTACACTTGGTGTAATTAAATGATACAATCATCTTCTGTGAGCCTCAATAAAAGAAGAGAAGATTCAAGATAAATTATACTATTATTTGATGATTGTATAGGGTTAGTAGTTAACTCAAGAAAGAGGTACTTGTTTCCTATCAAGGAGGTGAATAAAGTTCAGTTACTGGCATATATCTTGGGTTTAAAGCCCCGACCCTACACCCTGGACGTGGCCAACACTCGGAACCATTATTAGTCCCAAGTGAACCTTTACTGTGGCTCACGACTATACTAAGACTATAAAAATTATACAGAGCTTTATGGAGGTGAGTATCACAAAGATATAAACATAGCAAACACATCTCAATACTAAATATTTTAAAACATCTCAAAATATTAATTTGATTGACTCGTCTAACATATCTAAGTCGTATATGAAGACTCTACTGAGTTAAATATATGTGGAAGGACAAGACCCACAACTACCTAAACACCCTACTTGAAATTTCTACTAAATACCAAAAAAGATAAACTAATTGGAACCAACCGAATGCAAGGAGTTCTACCAAAGGATGATGGGAAAAGATCCAAGTAAGTCGTTTGCTGCCGATCCTAAGCACCTTAATCTGCATCATTTAAAGATTCAATACAAAATAGCATCAATATATAGAATCTACGATATGCATACTAGTTCAATTACACAATATACTAGTTGAGTATTATTAACTAAAAAACTAAATCTTAAAGTAGACAGTATGATACCTAAAAGTAAAGTGTACATATACATTTTAACAACAACGCTTTACACCTAAAATGTTATGCGATAATTGGAAATGTTGAAACTAACATAATTTACCTATTTTAGGATTTTCTCTAACCGATAACTATCTCGTGGAGATTCATGATGATAAAAAATCTTGCCCAAAGAGAGAAAAATATATTTTTGGAAAAGTGAAGTTGGTTTTTGAATGTTGGGATATGAAACACAAACTTTTCTCTAATTTCATAGTTAGTTTTTGATATTAAGAAATACACTTTTCTTAGTTTTGGGGTTTTTCATTCACTCTTGTTGTTGACAACTAATGGTTGAAATCAAAGTGATTGTTGCATATAATTGCTTAATTTTAACACATTAATGGTGGGTAGCATCATAGGTATAATATCTTTGCTTTTTATAATGTGTGGCTAAAATCACAGTTCTAGGTGTTTTGATTATGTTGTTAGATGTTGTTGATGTAGTGGGTCTTGTGCTATGCTCAATTTTATTGTTTTTCATCTATGGATTTTGGTTATTTAGCATGGGGTTAACTTATGGGCTAAGGTTGCAAACTTAATCCTAGTCTAAATCTTCGATTAATGCTCAAAAAGATCAAATTAAGTGGGTAAATAACTTGATGCATGAAATTTAGGTTTGATTTCTATTGTTTTCTCGAAAGAGAGATTATGGTTCATTTGTGCTTTCCATATCTTCTAGAAGATAGATTCTTTAAAGGAAGTAGGTTTATTTGTGATTCACATAGATGAGATCGAATAAGATTCTACGATATGGTTCTATGAGATTAAAAGAAGATTAGTGTCATTAAAGTTTACCTAGCCTATCCATTTTTTTCTAGAACTATTGAGAAACACTTGTACCCCTCTGTGACATCAATACAAATCCCCACACCTCTAGATTGTCTCATACTTGTAAAGTCCACGTGTTTTTAGTTTAAATGCAATACTTCATTAGAAAGTTTTGTGTTGTAAATTTTGTGGAATCATCAACCTAATCGTTCTAAATTTCTATAATGAACTGGTTCACATTCTAAATTACTTAGTTTAAGTTGTATCCTTAAGCCATTCCTTGTGGGATTCAGCCCCGGCACTTAGTTGGGTATTTTTGTTTAAAACGACCTCTTACTCTTTTGATTATTTTTGGGTATGTTGAGTTTTATTATCCTCCTACTGACAATCCTATTTGTCCTTGGAAAGCGTTCAGAGACTCAACATTTTAAATTTGTTCGAAGGCTCCTCCACAAATGCCCTCCTACGGACCAGAGGACTTTCTACGGTCCATAGATCGGCTCGTCCATATGTGAACTATCAATCATTACTCAAAATTCCCTTGTGAACTCAACTTACCAAGTTCCTAGGTGTTACATCCAATTCCCTAAGACGAAAATGCAACTGCTCCCTAGAAATTATATCTTTTAGGATGTTTGTACAAAAATATACCACTAGGTGTTTGTACCCAAGGTGATAATGCAACTAGGGTATTTGTTCCCTTGAAATGAAAAAAGTTAGATTTTTTGTTCCCTAAGATACCTCCAGGATGATAATTCCATGAGGTCGAAAAGCAACTAGGATGTTTATTTCCTAGAAATGTAAGATGATAGGGTCTTTGTTCCCAAGATACCACTAGGTTATTTGTACTATAAGGTCATAATGCAACAATGGTGTTTGTACCCTAGAAATTAAAGGTAATAGGGTTTTTACTCCCTAAATTACCAATAGTGTTTTTGTTCCCTAAGTTCAAAATTCACCTAGGGTGTTTTTTTCATAGAAATTAAAGATAATAGGATGTTTGTTCCCTAAAATGCCATTACTGTGTTTGTTTCCTAAGGTAAAATGCAACTACGGTTATTGTTCCCTAGAAATGAAAGATTATAGGGTGTTTGTTACCTAAGATACCACTTGGGTTTTTGATCCCAATGGTTAAATTGAAACTAGGGTGTTTGGTCCCTATAAATCAAAGATTATAAAGTGTTCATTCCCTAAAATACCAGTAGGGTGTTTGTTCTCAAAGGGGAATATACAACTAGGTGTTTGCTTCCTTCACTAAAAAAATTAGTATAGGGTGTTTTCCCCTGAAATACCAATAGGGTGTTTGTTTCATAACGTCAAAATGCCACTAGGGTGTTTGATACCTAGAAAGTATCTAGGGTGTTTGTTCCATAAATTCAAAAGGCAACTTTTGTGTTTGTTCCCTAGAAATTAAAGATTATATGACGTTTGTTCCCTATGAATACATTAGAGTGATTTTTTTGTTTATTAACAAAATATAATATGCAGGAGTTTTTAACAAGGAGTACTATGAAATTTTTTAATTTATCTTTTTTTAAACGTTCTAAAAATGAATCTTGTTCTAATCTTATAGGATATAAAAATCTTTATTTGGAGAGACCGAATTTAATTTTAGGACTACCTATATATATGGACATGGCAAGAATCAGGTCAAACATAGTTTACATATATCAAAGAGTTTTTTCCCTTTCATTCCTATGCTTTTTTTTTTGGTACAAATGACATCATTGTAAAAGAATACATGAGGATTAAGAGAAAGAAATAAATTAATGGTTGAGAATGTTTTGAATTTATTTTGTACCAACAATTAGTATTATGCATATGAATCACGTTCAACTACTTTCAGACAAATTTGAGGTCAACTTTGAGAGATTCCTATAGTTTCAAATGATACCTCAAACATACTTAAGTATTTACAAAATCTGGAAATCTGGCATCAATTAAGGAATTATAATTATTTATATCCTGATGTTTCAAGTGTCTTAAAGAAAAATAAAACTGTACTCCACAGTCAATAGAAATATAGATATAGTAGGATATTTACAACAATCATTCCCACTAAGAAAGATGTTCAATGCATAATATTTAGATACCATATGTTTAACCCTTCTATAAGTATCCACTAATGTGAGAACGCCAAAAATGGGATCAAGTAGGACTTGTTATCGTCTTATAACATAGGCATGGAATGTGTAGAGTATTTAGTTGGGATAAAGTGACAATTTCCCCCCTAAGCAATGCACAAGATTCTTAGTTTTTTTTAATTTTATTTTCACACTTGATCTTTATTTGCATGGTTTCTTCTTTGTTTTTTCCTTATTCAAAGTTCTCTTCATTTCGTTTGAATATAACGGGTATCATTCAATAAGGGTAGATATTCTATTTCAGTCAGTTGAGGGAGTCAAAATTAGGGTCAAAACCTGTCACGTCTTGAGCCTACACCCTGGGCGGAACTAGCACTCAAGAACCATTGCTATCCCCAATCGAACCCTTTGCCCCTGCTAGACTCTTAGTGGAAGACTTTAAGCATTAATACAAGAAAACAAATGCAACTTTACTGAACTATCTCAAAACAAACTTAGAATGTTTTAGAAACAAACATTAAACTAGCAAAAGTGGCAACCCAAGTCTGAACATAAACAACTGAAAATAGAAAGACTAATGAATTGTAACTATCCATCTATGAAGCCTCAAATAATATGAGGATATCAGGACAAGACCTCCGATCATCCTAACAACTGAAATAGTAAAACAATATAAAAAGGGGATCCACCAGGAAAAAAAAAGGCTTACCAAACGACTTTGAAATGCTCAACTGGATCAAAGAAGTGCTGGATGTTGATCCTGGTTACCTGTATCTGCATCATAAAATGATACAGGCCAAAAGGCGCTAGTACATTGCATGTACGAGCATGTGAGGGGAAAGCTAAACATGACATAAACTTGTACTGAATTCTGAAAGAAACACTTACCTCAACTTTACTCAACTCATGGATACTCAACTCAATGCAAAATTTAACAACAATAAAGATGCAGTTATATAAATTATTTAGACAATCGATAAGATCTCAAAGTATTGGAAAATATCATAATAACTCTGTTGTACATAAGAATACAAAAATAAACTCTATTTGGGATATTCTCTAACCGAAAACCATCACTATGAGCTATGCGATGATACATCATCTCGCCCACGCTGCTAGAACTTTCCTATAACTTGCCGGGATATAGAGCTCCTCAACTAGTTGGATCCACTAGTGTATGCTCACAAGCGTTAAGGAATCATCTAAAAAGTATGACCCTTTCTACCCACATTGGCTACATGGTTTATGGAGACTTGAGTTATTATGAAATCGTCCCAATATCGCTGCTCAATACTACTTCCAAAATGCTCCACTCATACGTTTAAAAACATAACTCTTTCTTTGTGGTTTGAGGTTATTACTCAAAAACATATCTCTTAAAAGAGATGGAATTCAAAAAAACTCAAGAAAACTCATTTAGAAATCATGGTTTCGTTTCATCTTAAATGTGAAAACATTTACTCTTTGGGAATACTTAGTTCCCATATATAACATTAAGGAAATGAACTTGGCTCTACTCTTTCTCTAACTCAATGTTTTATTCGTTAAACAAGTTTAAAATGATTGTAAAAGACTTTTGAAACACTCTAAGAACTCTCTTTACTTGACTCTTAGCTCTACCTTAAATTTCAATTATGGATTCAAGGGTTATGATATCATGTAAATGTACCTTAGAGTGTAGAAAACAACTAGAAAACATAGGTACGATTTGAGGAATCTGAAACGGAAAAAAGTGGGAAAGGGTAGAGAACCTGGCGACCCTGGCATACTGAGTGGCTCAGGGTGCCAGACTCTATCCTGCAGAAGCTGGCTTGGGGTGCACTCGGTGGTGTGGTTCCCCAAAGGCCAAACTACAGATTCCTTATGCTGGCACACTGAGCGGCGCGGTGTGCCAACCCCCTGCCTAGAAAACCCACGAACTCCCTTGTTCATTTTTCGACCCTAAAGCATGTAGATTCTATTGGTTTCATCCCCAAACACTTAGATGTGAATACCCAACCAAAGTGTACAACAATCTACTCAGAAACAACCTTAAATATCATGTAATTAACTCAAGAAATCCTCAAAACCTCAACAATCAAGATCCCAATAAAAACTTTATCATGTAATTAACTCAAGAAATCCTCAAAACCTCAACAATCATGATCCCAATAAAAACTTGAACAAAATCTATCAAGAACTCAATTACTCTACTTTCAAGAACGTAAATACATTGAATTAAATCATGATTGTAGCGTGGGTGAACGAACCCAATGCTATGTAAACTCGCATACGTTGTAAGGATAAACTCTTGGTGATATCCACAAGCAAAATCTCAAGAATGCGACGAAACCTTGGATTTTTCCTCTTTTCTCTTCTTTTCTCTTCTCTAAAAACCCTAGCGTTACTTTTAAATGCGTAAACTGAACTAAATCAGTTTAGACCCCTAGATATTACCAATTTTACTTTTAATCTAATTGGGTAAGGAAAAGACCAAAATACACCTCTTAAATCCGTGTAATTTTCCTTAACTACACAGGTTGACTTCAAATGGGCATATCTATCTCATAAAATCTCAAAAATTTGCAAACTCAACACTGTTGGAAAGATAATTGAAAGACCTTTCATTTGATATCTTGTAGCCCACCTAAAGCATCATGTACTGAGAGTTATGGTCGTTTGAAGTTGACCCAAAACCCATACTTTACATAACTTGCCAAATTTTAGATTTTCATTATTTCCAAAAATAGTTCTTTCTAATTCTAGCTCTTTCAAATAGAGATGTGTCGCAATATCTCCCCATTGGGAACATTCATCCTCGAATGATATTACTCTAAGTAGACTAAAGGTGTAACATCTAACATCCATCTCAAATACCCAATAAGCAAAATATAAATACAACATGATAACTTAAAACAAATGCCAAGAAAAGGATTAGTACCTTAATTTGGAATTTCTAGGGATTCGAAGAGATGTGGGTATCTCTTCTACATATCCTCCTAGGCTTCCCAAGTATCTTCCTCAACAAACTGATTTATCCTTGAAACTTTGACTAATGCTACTTCCTTGGTTCTCAATTTGTGAACCTGACGGTCTAGCATCTTCACGGGAATCTCCTCATTAGATAATCTATCCTTAATACCAATATCTTCAGTAGGTATGATAAGGGAAGAATCGCCCATACATTTCTTCAAAATGGAAATGTGAAATACTAGATGAACCGTTGCTAACTCTTGGAGTAGCTCTAATTCATAAGCTACATTGTTAATCCTCAGGGATATCCTGTAAGGACAAATATAAATCAGGGACTAAGATTCCCCTTCTTACAAAATCTCATAACACGCTTCATGGGTGAATCTTTTAAATAAACCCAATCATCTACTTCAAACTCTAAGTCTCTTCTCCTAACATCTATATAGGATTTCTAATGACTATGCTTTGTTTGCAACCTTTTTTGAATAACTCTCACTTTCTCCATAGCTTGATGAACTAAGTCTTGTCCTATAAACCCAGCTTAACGAACCTCA
>JAJOOS010014221.1:0-27988 GCA_029582725.1 Solanum chiquidenum
CTTTGAGACACTACCACCAACACTGCCACATGGTCAAATCTGTAAATGCCACTTTCATATCCTTGATTCCTAAAAAGAAAGGGGCAATTGAGCTCAGAAATTATAGACCAATCAGCCTTATTAGCAACATTTACAAGATAACATCAAAGCTTCTGGCAAACAGGCTCAAAACAGTGATTGGAAAATTGGTTTCTGGAAGCCAAAATGCATTTGTTCGAGGAAGGCAAATATCAGATGCAGCCCTCATTGCTAATGAAGCTCTAGATTGGAAAATAAAGAGTGGAGAACCAGGGTTGCTAGTGAAGTTAGACATTGAGAAAGCTTTTGACAAAGTAAGCTGGTCATACTTACTTACTATCCTCAGGCAAATGGGGTTTGGTGAAAGATGGATAAGATGGATGAAATTCAGTATCACAACAGTCAAGTATTCTATCTTGGTGAATAGATCACCTGTGGGTTTCTTCCCTTCCCAAAGAGGGATTAGACAGGGTGATCCAATTTTACCATTCTTATTCATCTTGGCAATGGAAGGCCTCAACAAAATGATTCAGAAAGCAAGTTATTTGCATTGGATCGAGCCATTTAAGATAGGAAGAGATCCAACATCTCAAGCTAATGTATCGCATCTGCTCTATGCAGATGATACATTGATTTTCTGTGGTGTTGAAAGATCACAAGTGATGCAGCTTAGTCTAACTTTGTTTATTTTTGAAGCTATTTCAAGTTTACACATGAATATGCAATAGAGCACTATCTACCCAGTTAATGAAGTTATAAATCTGGAGGAGCTGGCTGATATCATGGGCTACAACATTGGCTCATTTCCTTCCACTTATTTGGGTCTTCCTTTGGGTGCTCAGCATAAATCCACTGAAATTTGGACAGGGGTTATAGAAAAGTTTGAGAAGAGGTTGGCAACATGGCAAATGCAATATCTCTCCTTTGGTGGTAGAGTACACTTATCAATAGTATTCTAGACAGTTTACCTACTTATTACATGGCCTTGCTCCCAATGCCAAGTGAGGTTATAGAACAGATTGACAAGATACAGAAGGGACTTCCTCTGGAAAGGCAACAGGGAGAAACACAAATTTCATCTCATCGAATGGGAGAAGGTCACACAACCAAAATACCAAGGAGGTCTTCGCATTAAGAACCTTGCAGCCCACAACAAAAGTATGATGATGAAGTGGCTTTGGAGATACAACTTGGAAGACGCAGGGCTCTGGAAAGAGGTCATCATAGCTAAGCATGGAAGGCTGAATCAATGGTGCTCAAATATTACTACACTTCCTTACGGAGTGGGACTGTGGAAGAGTATTAGGATGTTGTGGGATACATTTGATCAGAACGTTTACTTTGAATTGGGCAATGGTTTACTCCTAAAATTTTGGACAGACAAATTGCTTGGAAATACCACTCTTCAGGAGGATTTCTCAGATCTGTTTAGAATTGCTCAAGATCCCAATTTTGTTATTGCTGCTAATAGAGAAGGGATCAATTGGGATATGAGATTTAGAAGGAATATGCACGATTGGGAAGTGAATGATCTGGTAGACCTTTTTGCTAGACTTCAACATTGTCACATTAATCTCTAGGCAGCTGATAAGCTCAAATGGGGACACCAGAAAGGAGTTTATACAGTCAAGGAAGGGTATCAGCAGTTGTGCTCTAAAAACCCCGTGATAGCTAACTGGCCCTGGAAAATCATTTGGAGGACCAAGCTACCACCTAGGGTAGTTTTTTTTACCTGGATAGGTCTATTTGAGGCATGTCTCACCCAAGACAACATAAAGAAAAGAAAAATCCAATTCCCAAACAGATACTATATGTGCAAAAAAGAGGCTGAAACCCCCAGACACCTTCTTCATTGTGAGGTGGCCTCAGAATTATGGAGCATGTTTTTTTGTCTCTCTGGCATCAATTGGACCACACCCCTCACTGTTAAGGATGCATATGAGAGTTAGAGTCTATGGAAAGTTGATAAAGCCATCAAGAAGATCTGAATTATGATACCTGCTTGTATTTTTTGGTGTATTTGGTTAGAGAGGAACAAGAGATGTTTTGATGGAGAGTCAACTACTTTAGGCATTTTGAAGACTAGGTGCACTGAAAATTTGTTTAGTTGGACCAACTTGTATCCTGCTGTTAATGCAGAACAACTTCAGGATTTTACTAACTTATTAGCTCTAGCTTAGATAGTTTGTATAGTTAGCCAGAGATTTTTTTTTGTAGGCTCAAATGTCATATCTTGTAAATTTTGCATCTTCCTGATGCTGTTATTAATACCACTTATCTTATAAAAAAAAACAGAACATGGGCCCAACATTGAAACACACCAATAAGGATTAATGAGTTTTGCTCTGATACCAATTGAAAAAATGAATTGGGGCCTAACTAGGGATGGCAATGGGGCGGTGTGGGGCGGGTTTAGTCAAACCCACAAAATTCTCAACCTGCCTTGCCCCACATACTATTTTTTCCCTATTTTTAACCTGCTCCACCACGCATAAACCCGCCCCACTTACGTTATTACTGCATTATGCATAGAGTAAGTAATTGTCGGTAAATTCACTGTTGCAACTTTTCTTCTTCTTTATGTTATGTATGTATACAAATAAAATTCATAAGCCTTGTATCTCAAAATAAAGACAACTCTGATTTTGGCTCCCGTACTTTCATTTCATATGACTTTTATTGGTCTTCTGCAAATGATTTGAAAATAAAGTTGTAGCCTAGAAAAAGATCGTATTACCACATTTTTATTCACTTTTTTTTTATCTCACATATGATATCAAAAAAACAAGTACTCTTGAACATTAACCATATGTTCTACTCAACAACTTTTTAAGTCAAACACATGTAAAAATGAAGAAGCGTTTCTATTGTCATTGAAAAAAAAAACTCAAAAAAATTTACCTTGATATTTTGACGATGATTCCTCATTTCCTTGTTCCACTTTATTTTTCCTCCGCCCTCGGTTGCCCATTGTTTTTCACCCGTGTGCACAATTTTAAAAAACTAAGGTTTTGATCCGCCCCACATCGTCCCGCATAGTCTTAAACCCGCACTGCCCCGCACCCACATTGCCCCATTGCTATCCCTAGGCCTAACTCAACTCCTAAAGTTAGCTCATTAGGGGAGGATTGTCAAAGTCTATACAAGAAACTCACAACATTTAACTCATGAGGGGAGGTTTACTAGGGATGGCAATGGGGCAGGGCGGGTTAAGCTTAACCCGCAAAAATTTTAATCCGCCCCTCCTCACCTAACATTTTTTTCATTTTCAACTCGCCCGCCCCGCTTCGCATAGACCCTCTCCGCATGATCCCGCCCCGCATACTTTTTTTAATATATTTTTTTCTAGTTAAGTTTGACTCTAAAAATAAAATTCATAAAAAAAAATTCATTTTTTCATTAAGTTGTATTAATTTAATAGGATTGTGACTTAAAATTTTAATTTTTAGAGGTCAATTGGGAAACATGTAAGAAATTAATTTTTTTTTATTAAACCATTTTCATTTACTATCTTGAATATTTTAGTATAGTAGCTTTAAAGAAATTATCTTAATAAATAATGATCTATCACTCTTATATCATGTAAAAATTAAGTTAAATTTAAACCCACATAAAATCACACATACCTTCGCCCCGCCCCGCCCCGCCCCGCCCCGCCCTGTAGTAGTTTTAAAAAAACCCACTTCAAAACTCGCCCCGCCTCGCATAGCCTTAAACCCGCCCTACCTCGCATTCCCCCGCCCCATTGTCATCCCTAAGGATTACCCAAGTCTACATAAGGAAATCACAACATTTTTTATATTAGTTTAATATCTTTTTTAGTAATTCAAGTTTCAATAGTTTGGCAACCCTTTCTTCCAAATAACTTGGAAAACCAATCAGAAAAGAAAAGCTATCATTGTTTTGAAGATGTTAATCGTGGAGGTTAGAGGACTCTTTTTGGGCTTGACGTTAGGTCTTTGAGATAGTGTATTACTGAATTAATTAATACTCAACCTGGTGGTATTGGTCAGAGGCCCGATATGTTATTTAGGGTATTATTTTAATGTAAGTTGGCCTAGTTTGTGTTGTATTGCACTTGTGTTAGTATAACATTTTGGGTTTCGATATGTTCTTACATGCATGCTTTCCCCTGAAAGCAATTTGTATTATAAAAAATTGCATGTTGTGTTAGCGGCTAAATCTGTATTCATTTTATTGATGTTGTTTCAGTGAGCTAACTGAATAACTTATTCTTTGTGTCTAGGTATATCGAACACTGCTGGTACTTTAGCTGCAATAATTGGAACTGTTGGTGCTGGATTCTTTGTTGAACTGGTGGGATCTTTCAAGTGATTTTTGGTGCTTACATCAGTCTTGTATTTTGCTGCTGCTGTCTTCTGGAATGTATTTTCCACCGGGGAGAGAGTAAAGTTTGATGATTCCACTTGGATTAATTTTTTGATGGTTTGTTTTCCTGTTTACTTCATCAGTCCAAAAGGATGGATAGGTGTATTATAGACTTAAAGTTTCTTTCTCAAAAGAGGAATGTAAGGACCGTAGTCCTTGTTCTCCATTATAACGATGTAAATATAGTCAAGTTCTATGAGATATCTGATGATAGTGTTGTTTTTATTTTTACAAGTTAGGAATGCACACATATTTACCACTAAACTTGCCTGAAAATGTTTAATATCACGGACAATTCATTATTCCCCAATTTCATTGAAGTAAAATTAGTACCCCTGTGATGATGATGATGTGGCGAAAAAGGTTAAATCAATCCTATTATTGCGTGTGGAAGTGAAAATAGAGTTGAAGAGTCCAAATGACATTTTCTAATTGGATGTTATATATCAATCTATTAACATAAAAAATAATTATAGATTGTTGAAGAATAAAAACCCTTGAATTTGTTATTGAAAGTGGTGCCACCTATCCTAGCATAGCTTCACAAAATGTTTGCAGGATTCTTCTGGAGCAACCTCAATAGGGAACTCAAAAAACATTGGTCCACTCCCTCCTTATTTCACCTACACGAAGAAAGAAGAATGGGATTTGAAAATCTACATGACATATCAAAAACTTTGTTTGAAAAGCTTTGGTGGAACTTAAGAACTAAGTAATTTTGTGGGAGGAACTTTTTAAGCAACAAATACCTAAAGAAGCATCATGCAGTAGCAGGAACATATATCCTGAAGAAGATGGTAAAATGCAGGGAGAAAATTGAAAGAGACATATGGTAGCTAGCCAAAAAGGGTAACTCATACTTGTTGTGGCTAGACAATTGGATAGAAGTAAAGGCTCTGGGTCATATCATTCTCATATGTTTTGATTATGACAAGACAATTGTACTAGTTAAGGAAACAGTTGAAGAAGGGTAGTGGCATAAATTGACTGTGAGAAGAATTCTTCCTCAATAATTAGCAAAACATATTCTAGGAAATGTTAACCCACCTAAAAAGGAGGATGAGCCTAACAGACCATACTAGAGACAGGAACCAAGGGAAAAATTCATAGTGGGATCTGCATTTCAATTGATGAGACAAAAACAAGAGAGCAATAAGGTGCACACGCTAATGTGGATCAAAGGTATTCTAATCAAAAAATCATTTTTCACATGGAGATTATGAAAACCTGAACTACCTCTGGGTGACATTCTAAACAAGTGTGCAATACAATTTCCATCACGATGCTATTGTTGTGAGGATCCTAAAGTAGAATGTAACTTCTCAGAAGTGTATAAAGTTAGTTGGAAGTTGGGATGAGAAAATACAGTTGAAATCTGTGAAAAATATTCTAAGGCAAGGGTCTACAGAGGGGTCCACGGTTAGTGAAGTCATCCTTGGACCTGAACCCTATGAAAAATATTCTAAGACAAGGATCTACGGACGAGTTCACGGATGGTGGAAGGTCCACGGTTAGTGCAACCATCCTTGGACCTGAACTATGTGAAAAATATTCTAAGACAGGGGTCTACGGACGGGTTCACGGACATTGGAAGATTCCACAGTCATTTAAGTCATCCTTGGACCTGAACCCTGTGAAAAATATTCTAATCCAAGAATCTACGGACTGGTTTACGGACGGTGAAACGATTAATGGTCCGTGGAAGGCCTTCCTTATAGGGTATTTCAGCAATTTTTAGTCAGGGCTATTTGGGTCTTTTCCCAATCTTTTAACCCTTATACTATGTCATTTTTACCTATTCTAAATAGTATAAATGATTTTTGAAGACCCCAATCCACTTATTCCCTCGTATTTGCTCAAAGTCCCAAAAAATCTCCAATATTCTTCTCCAAGTTTTCTTTGAAGGCGGTAAGAGATTCATGGGATCTTCAAGCTCCAAGTCTCCTCGTTCAATTCTAAAGCTAGATTTTTTCAAGGTATATGGGAACTTCACCAATGGATCCCTTTCATCCATTAGGTTCCAAGAGAAAACTCAAATTCTCCATTGAATTCTACCCAATTTTCTAGGGTTTTCATGTGATTCTCCATGGGTTCAATTTATTTTAATTCAGTTATTATTATTTGATCTCTTTATTGATTAAATTTTCAAAGACACTATATCCAATTCTAGGTGTCAACTGTCGTAAATCAGTATAAACCCAACTACATGAGTTGGGGTCCATCCACAAAGAATAGCTTTCTTTTGAATTCAATTATGAAAGTATGACAGTGACCTTTTTAGATGAACAAGCACCACACTCGAGAGTTTAGGATTCAAATTATAGGTTGTAGTTACTAAACCACTTCAATAATCAAATAACAAGGAAACACTTGGGGGTTGACTAACCAACTAATGAATTAAACTCAATGGGTGAACATCATTACCAACAATGTCAATTTGTTGTGGGTAGAATAGGCTATAAGTAAAACGATTTTCTCTCGAACAATTACCTCATTTATGATGAATTCTCTCGAACTTCAACACTAGCCATAAGACGCCCAACCCACTTTCTCATCAAGTCTACTCTTTCGAGCTAGACACAAAGGTTGAATCTTGAGTTTCACTTTCTCAAGATGAAATCGCAATGACCCAATACTAAGGATGCCAAATTACCACGTTGGTTCTATACCTCTCTCTCGAGCAAGCACAAAACTCTGAACTATATTGCACTAAACATGCAATAATTTAAACCACGATAATAATTCAGAACCACTTCAAATTAACACCACAATTTGCTAATTTATGACACCCACTTAGTCAAATGCAACAATTTGTCACATTGTCAAACCCCCAAGGTTAAGGTTTTAGCCAACCATGGTAAAAAGATGAAATTCCATACTTGCCACGTTTTCCATAACTGGGTAAATGAAATTCAAAAGTTAAAATTAACTAAAATCTTCTCTATTGCAAAACTCAAATGATAACCTTGCTAAAATCACTTGAAATCCACAATGCTAGTGTTTTTGCACTCAATCTTTTGTTGCTCACATTTCTGAATGCTTTCTCTCTCTTGCAAAAATCAATTTATACAAGTCTGATGTGAGGCATTTTGGGACTAATCGGCAAGGAAAGTTGGGTTTTGCCGACCGTTCCGCGACTCACCGATTGTCCTTTTTCTCGCCTTAATTATTCTTATCTTCTTAGTTCATCCACTTTAAATTTAGACGAGCCAGATTGGGATCGATGTTTCATTCCGTGATTCGCCTTTTTGCCTTTTAACTCGCCCATCAGCACTTATTTGGATTTCCATCAGGACTTTTGGCGATGAGGTCATTATTCGCCGATGTTTTTGGCGACACGCTGAATGGAACTGCTGCTCGCCGAAGTTACCCCCAATCCAGTCTCAGAGTTCTATAAATTTAGGTAATAAAGGAGTAACTAGGCGACTCACCGAGTGATCTCGACGATCACCAGGCTTGCTTTTCTTCATTCTTTCAGCTTGCTTCTTTCCTCTTTGCCAATTAGTGTCCTTGCTTTGTTCCTCAATCCATATACCTGGAAATCAAGGGTTTTACATCAGTTATTAACACAAACTAAGCATTTGAGGACACTAAATCATTATAAATAAAGCCCTAAATGAGTCCAAATCTCAGACTCATCAACACCCCCAACTTAAACGTTTGCTTGTCCTCAAGTAAAACTCAAGTTCTGCACTTTAAAACGAATGTCTCAAACAGTGCTACACAAGACTCAATCATGAATGCACAAAACAAGACTCAACCTACTCATGCAAGAATCAATTGTGCACTCAAAGATTGAAGTTGTGACTCACCATTATCAAAGATTCTCAAATTCACAATACTTGCTTCAAATGCAAGTTCAAGGTCAACAAAGGTACTAAAATGCCCTTACGCAGAGATGATTCCATATTCACACACAATTGTTCAACAATTTATAGCTCCGGAATCACATACAACTCTCACACTCACAAAGATGAACACATGTATGACTTCACCGATAGGTTTGCCCTTATTTTCCAATCAACATTTGTTTAAGCTCAATCAAGATCAGAAAGGTCTTTTCAAGGCTTGTAACACATGCCTCATCGTAGCCGACCACTATTCAAGTCATTGGTATTGATCATAACCGATACTCAAATAAATAACTTTTTTCCAAACGAGCAAGGGACTCACTGACCAAACACACACCCCTACCAAAAGCATTCAACATTGTCCTCAACATGGTTAGAGAACAAACACTACAAAAAATGAAAAAAACAAATAAACTACTGATAAGTAAACACATAAATCAAGGTGACAAGGAATCTTCACTAGGCGCCCATTTGGTGAGAAGTTGTAACAGTCACCAAACTACTCGACGAATCACCCAATGATCAGGATACCACCGTTATTTTCAGTGTGCACCACATTCAAGAAGGGGCGAAGAGGTGGAGTTGGAAGAGTTCACCGAACCGGTCGGCGCTTCGCATAATGGACTTGCATCCTCGCCGAATAATCCATTGGGTTAGGCCATTAGAGCTAAGGCAAAATGGGCGGAGAAATTCGGGTCGCCCAATCACTTCAGCGAATCACTGAGTGATGAAGTTTCCCACCTAAAGTTCCAGTATCGCAACTCTATTTTTAAAGCCCAGAAGGCAGACTAGGTCGGGCCGATCGGTGATCCGCCAATAGTGTCTTCACCTCGCACAATTTCTTACATCATCAAAATTAGCGCACATTATTTGAAGTACTAACACTTGGGTTGCCTCCCAAGAAGCACTTTATTTAACGTCGTGACACGATGTGGAAATGCTCTCACGCATATTCCAGATACACCACTTCAATAAGAGAAATATCTTGGCATTCACCAAATTACAACTTCAAGCGTTGCATATTCACTTTGAATGCAGGTCCCACTTTACCTTCGACTTCAATGGCACCATTTGTGAACACCCGTGTTACTTTGAATGGACCTGACCATTTGGATTTGATCTTTCCCAGAAAGAGCCTGAGTCAAGAATTATATAGCAAAACCCAATCTCCTACTTTAAACTCCCTATTAAGGATTCTAGAATCATGCCACTTCTTCATTCTTTCCTTGTAAAGAGCTGAACTTTCATACGCCCTGAACCTGAATTCGTCTAGATCATTTAGCTGATCTACTCTATCCTTTGAAGTCTTTGTCCAGTCCATATTTAGAGCTTTCAATGCCCATAATGCTTTGTGTGCCAATTCAACCAGTAAATGGCAAGATTTTCTGAAAACTAGCTGATACGGTGACATACCAATTGGTGTTTTGCATATAGTGCAATATGCCCATAGATGATGTGCCACAAATCTTGGCACATTTGATGCTCGAAAACTAAGGATTAATACTAGAATTGAGTGCATTTTTGTATGCTTTGATGTGTTTGTTCAATGTGTAGACAGATTCTTTCTTGCGTGGAAAACTGAAAAAAGAAGCAGGAAATAATGGTGACCAAGTGAAGACCACGAGCACCTAGACGGGTCGTGGTCCTTGTCACGAACCGTGGTGTTGGTCGTGAAGCTGAACCAGTGAATGGGCAAGGAAAAGTTGAAAAAGGAACTAAAACAAGTGAAGATCACGGACGACTTCATGAGTCGTGGTCCTCACAACTGATGCAATACAGATTGCCCCCAAATATTCATTCACGAATTTCAACGTATTGATGGATCATTCTCAAGGATGGAGGTTCGTGAGATTGGGAAATGCTCTTTAAAGGAGCTCCCAGCTGAGCAACACCCTGTGTCGATGATAGCTTGAAGTGTGAGAGGTCTGATGAGGCAAGGAGGAGCAGAGGAAAGTGTTTCTCCATTCGGCGAGGTGCCAGCCACTTAGGCGATTCGCCGAACCCCTTTGGCGAGGGTTCCAGGATCGCCGATTGATCAAATGAGCTGTAGAGAAAGGCTGCCCATTCGGTGATCATAGAGGACATTCGACGCATCACCCTTTGAACCCCAGACTGCCAAAGGTTATAGAAAGCCATCCAAGGAGAAGGCAATGAGCAGGGTTCTCGCCGAACCCATTTAGCGAATGGCCGAGCCATTTGGCGAGCCCGACTTGGCTCGCCCATTGGCCCATTTTTGGGTCACTTTTGGGCCCATCTATGTAATAATGCCTAACTCTATAAATAAGTGTCTTAGCGTTCATTTTAGGGTTAGACTTGTTTGAATATTGTGGTTAAAAACCTAAACTCCTTGTGTGAGTGTTGAAAGCTTGGTAAAACTTTTGTTGAATATTATTTAGAAACGAGGGTTGCTTGGAATATAGATTCCTTTGAGGTCTTCGTAAGAGGTAGGTGCTATTGTATGATTAACAGATTGAGATAATTGGGTTTAATATACCCTTTGATTTCTTTTTGTTTCCTCTTTGTGTGTCTATCTATTTATCTTGATTAGGTGCTTGTTTAGGGATTGTAATTGGAGGTTTTAGGATTTAATACATCCTTTAGTTGACAATTGTTCCTCTTCTTGTGTCTCTTCTTCTAGCTTTCTTTTGTTTCTGTTGTTATCATCGTTTCTCTTTTGAGAATCGTATCAACAACGGCCCGTGGCGCATGTCGTGGTAATGATGCAGTGAAGGGGCTTTGGAAAGTTGAAGAGAGCAGTTACCAAGTGAAGACCACAGAAAACTACATGGTCCGTGGTCATTTTTACGTCTCGTGGTGCATGTCATGGTAATTATACAGTGAATGAGCTTTGGAAAGTTGAAGAGAGAAGTTATCAAGTGAAGGCCACAGACAATTACACAGCCCGTGGTCATTGTCACGACCCGTGGTGCATGTTGTGGTGATAACACAGTATACAGGTCTTGAAGAACCTGCTTTGGGGGGATCCAAGTGAAGACCATGAAGGGGTTCACATACTGTGAAGACCATGAAGGAGTTCACATACTGTGAAGCCCTTGATGGGCGCGTGAAGGGACCGACATTCTAGTCCTACTTCGAGTAGGACTCTTTTTTAAAACAGTTATTTGAATTAATTAGGTCGGTTTTTTATGCTTTATCTTTTCTTTCATTGAATGACGAATGAGTTTCCATAATTCATAGCTTTTGGATTTTTATTTTTGATATTGAATTAAGTTTGAAGTTCGGTTTTCCGGTTCTTGAAATATCAAAGTTGTTGTTGATTGCTTATTCTCGTAAGTACTTTCTAACATGTTTTAATTCGATATTTCTAAAAATTTACGTGAAATCATGAATGGCTAAACACCACAACTGGGGTTGTGGGATCCATGACAAAATTCTAATTGTGATTTTGTAAAATAAGTGAAACACATTTTGTGGTTACAAACTGTAGTTTAGTTTTCGTTATTCATGTATTCTGATAAGTTCACGCATTAGGATGAGCATGTATCTGTCATTTGTTCGAGAGAAAAATGACAGTTACCAAAAAGCAAAACTAATCTAACTAAATAGAGTCAAAGTTTGAGTTCGAGAGAAAAGAACCTTACCACCATTATAGGCGATGGTAAATCGTGTAACACTCTAGGACCGCGAGGACTTGAGTGAAGATTATCTGAGTAGACTGAGAAGTGTCAGATATAGCTAACTCGCATGTAGTTTCAGTAATTATTGAAACAACTTCAAATCTGATATTTTGTTCATTGTTGAATTAGACTTTACTTTACAATTTTGGTTACTAAAGTGTTAACGCTAAACCCAATTTACTTTCAGCAATTATTTATTTAGGAAATAATAACGACATTAGAGTAAAACACGATAGTGAAATCATTTTTGTAAAGAAATTCTCTGTGGGATCGACCTCAACTCACGTTGAGTTCTGTAAATTGATTTCAACCGTTTATATCTCTTAATTGAGGTGTACGTTTGGACGTATCAAATTTTGGCGCCGCTGCCGGGGATTTTCAATTCAGAAGTGTTTTTACTAGCTTTTATTCTAAGTTTAGTTAGATTTTCTAATTTTACATCTTGTTCTTTGTCTGTGTCTCTTTCAGGTAAGTTCGACTGTGTATGCCAAATACCAGAAGTAAGAGAGCCCTATTAGTTCCATACGATCCAGAACTCAGGAAGACAATTTGTAAGATGGTGAACACACAAGAACTTGAGGCGCGGAGACTTAGATTTGGATTGGAAGCTGAAACCGTTGCAAGAGGTATTCAGCCGAATGTTGTGAACAATCAACCTAGAGCAGTGGACGAAAACATAGCAGTGGATGGAATCATTCCTCCCCATCGCCAAACAATAGCTCCAAAGGGTAAAGCACAACATCCAACTCACATGATGTATGAGGAGGATGACTTAGATTTGAATGGAGCTGGACCCACTGGAGCGATAGTGTTACCGGCACTACCTCCAGGTGTTAAATTCACAATCACCAGCACTATGATTCAACTGCTGAATTTGAAAGGTATGTTCAGGGGTGCAACGGGTGATGATGCTAACCAGCATTTGGTGAACTTTGCGGCGATTTGCAAATCGCAAGAGATTCCTGGAGTAAGCCAAAAAATGATGAGATTGAGGCTGTTTCCTTTGTCCATTACTGGAGAGGAAACCAACTGGCTGAATGAGATGCCGGTTGACTCAATCAGGACTTGGACTGAGTTGAATGAGGCTTTTCTGGAGCGTTTCTTTCCGAAATCAAAAGATTTATACATGAAAGACGAGATCAGTTCCCATAAGTGATGAGTCCACGATTTGGACTCATTTAGGGCTTTATTTTAATAGATTTAGTGTCCTTAAATGCTTATTTTGTTCCAATAACTGATGTAAATCCTTGATTTCCAGGTATTTGGATTGAGGAACAAAGCATGGACACTAATGAGCAAAAAAGGAATAAGCAGCTGAAAAAATGAAGAAAAGAAGGCATGATCGCCTAACCCATTGGGCGAGTCGCCGAATGACCATGATCTCGCCTAAAGTTCCAGTGTGCCAAGCCTTGAAAGAGAAAATCAAGTCGACGATAGAAAGAAGCAGTCAGCGTGTCGCCGAACGATTCCGTGATTCACTTCTAAATCTCCCAAAGCTACAGAACTTCAAAATGCTGAAGGCCAAAGAAAAAAGGCGATGGAATTGACCAAAGGGTGGATCGTCGAGTGGATCGGCGATCCCAACTTACTGCGCTGAATGGTCTTACGCATCATATTTTTGGCGACTATAAATACATTTTTGAATATTTAGTTTAGTATCTAATTTTCATTTTATCAATCAGTTTTCAAGTTTTGAGAGTATTGAGACAATATTTTCCTTAGCTTTGAAGAATTAAAGTTTTCCATTTTTGAGAAATTGAAAGTGGGTCTTTGAGATTCTTCGATTTGGACTTTGTAAAGATGAAATTAATCTTACCTAGTTGATGGAAACACAATTTGGTAACGATTTCTATATTTTTATGATATCTAGCTAAAACCCCAATTCTTGGGGTGTGATTATGTGATTATGGGTTGATTTAGCTGCTGGATATTGTTAATTGATAGTTTAAATGTTGTTTAAAAGTGATTTCAATTAGTAATTGTGGTTTAATTTAAAGGGTTGTAGTTGCAAATGCAACTCTACCTTCATGTTTTTGGCTTGCTCGAGAGAGAGGTTTTAATACCAAGGTTACTGATTGATGGTTTGTGGGTATTGGGTTTTCATGGGTTCATCTCCAGAGAGTGAATGGAATAAAGCGCAGGCTGTTTTTAATTGCTGCTTATTGGTATTCGAGAGAAACCAATTTGATTTGGGGTAAATTGTTCGAGAGAAAGTTTATCCCCACTAAAGTCTAGCTTATTTACTGATTTACATATATTTACTATCAATTGCAATTACCCATTTGTCTACCTTAGCCTATAATCCAATCACATCCCAAGAACCCGTCTTTTTACTTGTTAATTAGTGTTATTTGTTGTTTTCGTAGCTGATAATTACAATCAAACCCCCCCCCCTTGTTATTTTGACACTTGTGTCACCCTCAATTTGAACCATGCTTTTATTCGTAAATATTTTTACCTATGATTGACTGGAACATATTTGCACTTGGCTCTTGAATCTTAAGCATGTACCACTCCCTGTGGGATTTGACCCCAACTCACTTAGTTGGGTTATATTACTGACTAACGATCGTTGGCACTTAGTATTGGAAGAAGTGTCCTGATACGTGAAACCTCCTGTGCTATAGTTATCCCCAGATTTATCCTAAATGATCCCTAAAGAAGGGGAGGGAAGTCCGGTGTTGCTTGGCCCTTATGACCATCTCATGTGCTATAGTTATCCCCACATTTAGCCTTGTCTCCTCGATGATCCAACCCAGACAGGCTGCCTTGGCTAGGTGGAGGATCGACTCGTTCTGGGATGGCATGACAGTGCTGCTGATGAAGCCAAACCAGAACCTTGCAGCTATGTTCAGATCCTTCTTTTCAATCGGTGCTCCAATCTCCAGCCACTTGGGAGTACCGTATGATATTAGTGGGGCCAACCACTTTATATTTTCTAGAGTCTTTGTCCTGATCAGATGATGGCACTCGTCATCAATATCATCAGGACAATCCAGGACAACATTAATAGCCTCACTATCACACATGACCTTCTTTCCCTGGACAACTACATAGTCAACCGGTTTAAATGTGCTTCTTTATTTGTGGTATTAAGGCCCCATAAGCAGCGTAGAACTCTCGAACCCAATTTGGAATATACGGGCCACGGGGATTGGTGAAGATCTGGAATTTATGAGACTTCAGACAACTCATAATCTCTGGGTACCTGTCGATGACCCCATAAGTGGACAGACGCTTCTCCTCAGTGATTGTGCTCATCCCCTCAGTTTTCAGTCTATTCATAGACTTGGGAGGAGGACCCTGTACTGGTGGTGCTAGGACCATGGCCTGTGTTGGAGCTAGGAGCAGTAATGGTGGCCTGAGGAGTCCTAATCCTAGACGAATCGTTCATCCTTTTGGACCGCAACTCAGCCCTTTGTGCTGCTAACAATTCATCATCCTCGGGCTCTGAAATTGTAGCATGCTGGTTCTAGTGCTCACCCTTACTCTTAGAAGTGGTGAGGTGAGTGGCGTAGTTACCGTCACTGTCGGAGTTGGCCACCCGTGATGCAGGTACCTTCATTTTTCCTTTGCCTTTCCCACCAGTTGTGGGAAGTTTGGTGGCCTTGCCCCCCAATTCAGCTGCATCCTCATTGATAGTTATCCCCTTAGCCTTCTTACGGGGTGGCATGTTTCTACCGGCAACTTTTGGTGTTGCCATGTCGGCAAAAACATCAGAAAAAGTGTTAGAAACAATTCAAACAAAAGCACAGAAAAGAAGTTGCAGACAGACTCACCGAACCAGTTGGCGAGTCGCCAAATCTCTTTGGTATGCTAGACCGGGCTCGCCGAAAGGATTGGCTCAAAAATCTCAAAAACAATTGGCATGTCAGCGATGGGACGGCCTTTCGGCATATCGCCAATAGTATTCGGCGAGCAAGAACTAGCCCACCGAAAGTTACAGTGCCATTTAGGGTCAGGGGCGCACACAAAGGGCGATTAAGGAGAAGTTTTGGTGAGTCGTCGAGTGCCTTTGGCAACCTCAGGTTTCTCGTCGAAAGTTACAGAACCAAACTTCACATTTAGCATGAAATTAAAGGTGAGATGGGGAACTTCGGCGAACCGTAGAGTTGTTCGGCGAGCTCGACCCATCTCGCCAAACGACCCAACGTGCCAACTTTCAACCCAATTTCCCAAATTCAACCCCGCAGCCCCGGAAAACAAAATCAAAACATGCACTTATCAAATTAAACTAAGACCCATTACACCCATGCCCCTAGGATACTCAGACTTCTCCCGGTTTGGCCAAATTTGGCCATTTGATGATTTTACCCTTAAGAATGACGTCAACCGCTCCATCATTGGGAAAAATACATCATTTGGCACCAATGTGGGCTACTTAGACTTCACCTGACTAAATCCAACAACATTCAACCACAACCCACAAATTTTAACTAATTTTAAGGCACAAAAACTCGAGAATTTAATATTAAAGGCATTTAAGGCACGATAATCAAATTAACAACGGCACACGCAAACACAATTATGATTAGAGAGGCCCATCACACAACACTAAGACAAAATGCATAAGAGTACAAATTGTTAAGAATAAATTTGGGGTACGGAAAACCATCCTAGGATGCCGAATAAATAAGTTGAAATGCTAGGCAGCAAAGAAATCCACTCCGAACACACAATTATCGACTCAAATATGACAAAAATGCAAGAAATATAGAAAACTAAAGTGCGGGTGTGAGTTTGGGAAGTTTAAAAGTTAGGGAAAATGAATGAGTTGGAAGTTTAAACCTTTGGCCTTTAAAAACCGTCTAGTTCTCGCCCATTCAGCGACATTAGTTTAGCTCGCCGACCCACTCGGCGACACGCTGAGTGGGCACTTACCTCACCAAGTTTTACAGGACCTCCAGTTAATGTGGGGGTCCAAACGGCGGACTAGATCGTGATCGCCGACCTAGTCGGCGATTCACCAAGTTGCTCCTGGGCTCGCCGAGTATTACAAACTCCACTTTGAAAATGTCTTGAGTCCAACGGCATCTAGGTCAGGCTCGCTGACCTCTTTGGCGAGTCACCGACTGGACTATCAGCTCGCCAACTTGCACTTTTCAAACACCTTCCACACTTTGACATTCACAATCAACACACCATTATTTCTAAAAAAAAAAAAAGCGATAAAACACTTGGGTTGCCTCCCAAGAAGCGCCTTAGTTAACGTCGTGGCACGACACAAGTCCCCACTTAAGTTCCATTAATGGGGTTTGTCTCATTTTCATAAGGCAACCCCTCTTCTGGCTCTGGGAAGAGGTAAGACAGAACTTGGTCCATCTGGGACCCTAGTAGCTGAATGAGCATGGAACGAAAGGTTGTCATCTGGTTTAGCATTAAGACATTCTATCTTTACTCCTCCAATACTCTGTCGTGCTTTTTTACTTTGTGCAGAATGAGTAAGAGGACCTCTTCTATTTGTCCACCCTCTTGTTTCTTCATATTTCGACGCTCGTGATGGGGGATGTACATGTCCTTCCTCTTGGACACTACCTCTAATTCCATGACTTTCTTGGCCAAGAAATCCAGTTGGGTTAACAATGAGGCCAATTCTTGGTCTTTTTCTTTCTCCTTGTTGGTCTTGGCCATGTTATCAAGGAGTTGGGCCGCTTTAGCATAAAGTAGATGGATAAGACTACCTAGAGAGGTTTGGTCAGCCACTATTCTATTTTCGGGGCCAAGACCCCGGTAGAAGCATTCCAGAAGCACCTTATCTAGAATTCCATGAGTTGGGCATTGCTGCAATAGGGTCTTAAACCATTGCCACAACCCATAAATGGCTTCACCCTCTAATTGCTTGAAATTTAGGATGTTATCCCTAAAACTCAACAATCTCAAAGAAGGGTGACCCATTGGGTCACTGTTGCTATCAGATATGCTCCAATTCTCTGTTCAAACAGCAACACAAAAACCAAAACTAAAAATAAGTAAGTTCAACTATGACTAACAAGAACAAAATTCAACTTAACTAAAGAGTCTTTAACCAATACCACTCTCCGGCAGCGGCGCCATTTTGATTTCACGCATCAGGACACTTCTTCCAATGCTAAGTGCTAACGATCGTTAGTCAGTAATATAACCCAACTAAGTGAGTTAGGGTCGAATCCCACAGGGAGTGGTACATGCTTAAGATTCAAGAGCCAAGTGCAAATATGTTCAAGTCAATCATAGGTAAAAATATTTACGAATAAAAGCGTGGTTCAAATTAAGGGTGACACAAGTGTCAAATAACAGGGTTTTTTTCATTGTAATTATCAGCTATGACAACAACAAATAACACTAATTAACAAGTAAAGAGATGAGTTCTTGGGATGTGATTGGATTATAGGCTAAGGTAGACAAATGGGTAATTGCAACTGATAGTAAATAGTTGTAAATCAGTGAATAAGCTAGACTTTAGTGGGGATAAACTTTCTCTCGAACAATTTACCCCGAATCAAATTGGTTTCTCTCGAACACCAATAAACAACAATTAAGAACAACCTACTCTTTAGTCCATTCACTCTCTCGAGCTGAACCCATGACAACCCAATACCCACAGACCATCAAATCAGTAACCTTGGTTTTAAAACCTCTCTCTCGAGCAAGCCAAAAACACGAAGGTAGAGTTGCATTTGCAACTACAACCCTTTAAATTAAACCACAATTAATGATTGAAATCACTTTTAAACAACATTTAAACTATCAATTAACAATATCCAACAGCTAAATCAACCCATAATCACATAATCACACCCCAAGAATTGAGGTTTTAGCTAGACATCATAAAAAGATAGAAATCGTGACCAAATTGTGTTTCCATCAACTGGGTAAGATAATTTCGCTTTGCAAATGTTCAAATCGAAGAATCTCAAAGACCCACTTTCAATTTCTCAAAAAATGGAAAACTTCAATTCTTCAAAGCTAAGGAAAATATTGTCTCAATACTCTCAAAACTTGAAAACTAATTGATAAAATGAAAATTAAATCCTAAACTAAACATTCAAAAATGTGTTTATAGTCACCAAAAATATTTTGCGAAAGACCATTCGGCGTAGTAAGTCGGGATCGTCGATCCACTCGGCGATCCACTCTTTGGTCAATTCCATATCCTTTTTGTTTTTGCCTTCAAAATCTTAAAGTTCTGTAACTTTGGGTGATCTAGCACTACATCGCGAAATCGTTCGGTGGCACACCGACTGTTTCTTTCTATCGCCGACTTGATTTTCTCCTTCAGGGATTGGCACACTGGAACTTTAGGCGAGATCATGGCATTCAACGACTCACCCAATGGGTTAGGCGATCATCAGGCCTTCTTTTCTTCATTCTTTCAGATGCCTTGTTCCTTTTTGCTCATTAGTGTCCATGCTTTGTTCCTCAACCCAAATACCTGGAAATCAAGGATTTACATCAGTTATTGGCACAAAATAAGCATTTGAGGACACTAAATCTATTAAAATAAAGCCCTAAAAGAGTCCAAATCGTGGACTCATCAACACCTCCAACTTATACTTTCGCTTGTCCTCAAATAAAACTCAAGTTCAACAGTCCAAAAAGGATGTCTCAAACAGTGCTACACAAGTCTCAATCATGAATGCACACAAAAAGACTCAAGTTACTCATGCAAGGATCAATTGTGCACTCAAAGATTCAAGTTGTGACTCACCATTATCAAGGACTCTCAAGTTCACAATACTTGCTTCAAATGCAAGTTCAAGCTCAACAAAGGTACTCAAATTCCTCACACAAAGAATGATTCCATATTCACACACAATGGTTCAACAATTTAAAGCTCCAGAATCAAATGCAATACTCACACTCACAAAGATGAACACAATGCATGACTTCACCCATAGGTTTGCCCGTATTTTCCAATTAACACTTATTTCAGCTCACTCAAGATCATAAAGGTCTTTTCAAGGCTTGTAACGGGGCTGAGTGTAAAGGTATGGTCATTTAGGTTCAACGGTTGTAATTCTCATGAAATGTGGTATGAACAACACGTTCTTTCCTTTTTCTTCATCATTCTCATTCACTTTCACAATTTTATTCCACCACTTTCCATGGACGGTTGGAAACTCCATTTTCTTTGCACTTTCACAACTTTATTCCACCACTTTTTCATTTTTTTTCTTTTTCATTCTTTTCTTCTTTTTCTCTCTTTTTTTTATGAAGGGGTTTCATCGTTCTCAAAACCATGGATCAAAGGGGACTTTCTTGCACTTTTTGATTTACCTTCTCTTTTCACCACACCCCTAACTTAGGCCAAAGCCTAAGTTGGCTATTCACACAAACCACGAATCATGAGGATTATGGGTAATGGATAAAGAAGGGTCACAATTTCATCAAGTTCCTTCCAAGAAAAGGTTAAGGCTCAAAGGGTGCTCAAGCGAGGTTCACACACTCACAAGGTAGGCCATAAAAAGAGGTATAATGTCAATTTGTTTCACTCTTCAAAGTTGCCTAAGATCATTTCAAGAGATTTTATCACTTAGTCAATCGGACCAACGGGGTAAATTATAGGTGTCATCACACATGGTTCACGATAAGCTCATCACACAAGGCATTGACACCAATGTCAAACAAGACTCCGCACTTTTGCTAGTGTGCAATGATCATCATAAGAGACTCAATTCAATATTTGGCTAGTCACAACGAGATGTAAAAAGTTCACATATTGTCTATGCAACTTCATTTTGCCTCATCATAGCCGCACATTCATTTTTGTTCGATTGTGAGCACTATTCAAGTCATCAGTATTGATCAAGACTGATACTCAAATTTGCAAAAGAGCAGCCACATTCAAACACAAACAAGAGGTGGCACAATTTTTTTTGAAAGGGTCCAAAAATCATTTATCATTAGCACAAGGAGCCACAAGCTCAATCATCCACAAAATAGTGCTAAACACAATATATACCACAAAAACTCAAATATATAGACATAACAATAGTCACAAAAGGTGGGCCTCACCCCACCACAAATAAAAACCAGTTATCCTCAAACGCAAGAAAAATAATATCCACAAGTCAAAAAGTAAGACAAAGAGGGAGGTAAAAAGGGATCATGTCTACTCAATCACTCCGTCTGTTTGGGCATTAGTTCCCGGTTTAGTGCTCGAAACCTGGGCATCAGTGCCCAGAGTCACCTCAAGAGTACAACCTACCCCACTAGGATCAACTAAAGGGGTGTCTGCCAACAAAGTCCGCACAATTGCATCGATCATGGACTCCTCAGTATTTGTAAGGCCCTCATATGAAACTTCCTCAGCAACCTCAAGCATCTCCTAATCTATCTCAGCCTCAGACTCAGGGTCAACTGTCTCCTCAACTCTAACCTCATCTCTGGTAGTAGCCGGAGGCATTTCTGGCATATTTGGTATCTCCACCATCCTGAAAATCATGGAC
This sequence comes from Solanum chiquidenum, assembly GCA_029582725.1. Taxonomy (NCBI): domain Eukaryota; kingdom Viridiplantae; phylum Streptophyta; class Magnoliopsida; order Solanales; family Solanaceae; genus Solanum; species Solanum chiquidenum. The sequence goes on from JAJOOS010014221.1 coordinate 21,325, forward strand.
ATTTCAGTGGACTTCAATTGATCCACATCACTCCTCAGCGCAACAATAGCGGCCTTTAAAGTCGTCCCTTCCTCGGTGGCCCCTTGGCCAAGCTCACACACCGCTATCCTAGCTGCAGGGGCATCAATGGTAGCACTCAACGGTGTCACATTATCAACAAGTGATGTCTGAATTATGCCCAAAATGGAGGCCTTAAGTCTGGCAGCCCGACGATTGACAAAATGGGCTAGCTGCCCCATCCGATGTAATGCAGCCTAAGTTGAGCGGGGTCTGAGAAACTGCAACAGCAGCAACTCTGGGAGGCAATGTAGTGGCAGAGGAACTAGGGATGTCAGAAGGAACAGTACTAGAAGTACCTGAAGGCCTAGGGGCCGGAGTAGGCAAAGGTGCCTCTGCAGGAAATGTCTGAGGATTAACAACTGGGATGTATCCACTGGGGCTGCCTTCTTCTTCTCATTCTGATCCTTTAAATACTCCGACTCGATCCTCCGAATATCGGTAGAGGATGTGGGGAACACTTCCACATCCTTCTTCGTATCTCTAGGAACCCGATCCTGTCTGCATAGCTCCACGATTTGGACTCATTTAGGGCTTTATTTTAATAGATTTAGTGTCCTCAAATGCTTATTTTGTGCAAATAACTAATGTAAATCCTTGATTTCTAGGTAATTAGATTGAGGAACAAAGCATGGACACTAATGAGTAAAAAGGAACAAGGCAGCTGAAGGAACGAAGAAAAAAGGCCTAATGATTGCCTAAACCATTGGGCGAGTGCCCGAATGGACATGATCTTGCCAAAAGTTCCAGTGTGCCAAGCCCTGAAGGAGAAAATCAAGTCGACGATAGAAAGGAGTAGTGGGTATGTCGCCGAACGGTTCCGCGATGCAGTGCTATTTCGCCCAAACTTACAGAACTTAAAGATGTTGAAGGCCAAAGCAAAAAGGTGATGGAATTGACCAAAGGGCGGATCGCGGAGTGGATCAGTGATCTCGACTTACTGCACCGAATGGTCTTTCACAACATATTTTTAGCGACTATAAATACATTTTTGAATATTTAGTTTAGTATCTAAATTTCATTTTATCAATCAGTTTTGAAGTTTAGAGTTTAGAACTGAGAGTATTGAGACAATATTTTCCTTAGCTTTGAAGAATTGAAGTTTGCCATTTTCGAGAAATTGGAAGTGGGTCTTTGAGATTCTTCAACCTTGACCTTTGTAAAGATGAAATTAATCTTACCTAGTTGATGGAAACACAATTTGGTAATGAATTCAATCTTTTTATGATGTCTAGCTAAAACCTCAATTCTTGGGGTGTGATTATGTGATTATGGGGTGATTTAGTTGTTGGGTATTGTTAATTGATCGTTTAAATATTGTTTAAAAGTAATTTCAATCAGTAATTGTGGTTTAATTTAAAAGGTTGTAGTTGCAAATGCAACTCTACCTTCGTGTTTTTGGCTTGCTCGTGAGAGAGGTTTTAAAACCAAGGTCACTGATTTGATTGTCTGTGGGTATTGGATTGTCATGTGTTTAGCTCGAGAGAGTGAATCCTAAACCCTTTTCCACACATTCAGCATGAGAGAGTGAATGGACTAAAGCGTAGGCTATTCTTAATTGCTGCTTATTGGTGTTCGAGAGAAACCAATTTGATTTAGGGTAAATTGTTCGAGAGAAAGTTTATCCCCACTAAAGTCTAGCTTATTCAATAATTTACAACTATTTACTATTAGTTGCAATTACCCATTTGTCTACCTTAGCCTATAATCCAATCACATTCCAAGAACCCGTCTCTTTACTTGTTAATTAGTGTTATTTGTTGTTGTTGTAGATGATAATTACAATCAAAACCACCCCTGTTATTTGACACTTGTGTCACCCTTAATTTGAACCATGCTTTTATTCGTAAATATTTTTACCTATGATTGACTTGAACATATTTGAACCACTCCATGTGGGATTCAACCACAACTCACTTTGTTGTGTTATATTACTAACTAACAATCGTTGGCACTTCTAATTGGAAGAAGTGTCGTGATATGTGAAATCAATAAGCAGCTACCAGGAGAAGCGATGCATGATACTTGGTGGAGATTCAGCCAAAAGCTGAAAAAGCTCCAAAACCATGGTCTCACTGAGAGGCATTTAAAACAGGATTTTTATAGATCTTTGAATTATGTCACTAAACTTGTTGTTGATGCAGTGTGTGGAAGATCATTTATGAGGAAGCTATTCTCAGAGAGCATGCAACTGATGGACGAAGTGTCAAAGAATAACAGAGCATGGTACACCAGGGATGCAGAAGTGGGAGATCTGGGGTACATATTTGAACTGTCGGCTGAACAAAGAAAGAGAGAAGAAGAAAGAGATCAGGATATGGTACATATGAGGACCCAAATAGATCTACTCACGAAGCATATTTTCTCTAAGTTTGAAAAGGTAAATGTTGTGAGCCAACCAAATAGGTTTGAAGATCAGGATATAGATCTAGATGAGGAGGAAAATTACCTGGAAACCAAGGAGGTTTCTGGAATTATAACTCGGGCAACCAGGATTACAATTATGGAAATGCATGTCGGAACTTCTCAAGGGAAGGACAGGGGCTTGTTTCCACAACTGAAAGAGAATCTGAAGCAGGATCGGAAACAGAATAAGATTGAGGAGCAGAAAGCCACTTGGCTCACGAAGGTGAGGTCCTGAGAGAGATAGATGCTTCACACATGGCATTCGATTGAAAGAAAGAGATGGGTTGGCAATAAAACAACCATTTTATTATTTATTTTTACGCAATAAATAGAGAGCAGGGAAACAGGAAGAACAGAGATGGGTATAGAAATGACCGCAGTGGTGTATATGTGCCCTAAGTTAATAGAGACCGGGCAAGTGGTAGTTTCAGCGGATCTAAGCTGGAAGACATGTTGGCAAAGGTGCTACAAAAAGTGGAATCAACTGATGCAGGGGTGAAGGAGATGAAAAGTGATTTTTCCGAGTCAACTGGTAGACTCTTACACCACCTCCATCAAGCATATTGAGCAACAATTGGGGCAACTTTCACCCTCATTAAATCAGAGGAAGAATAGGTCACTACCAAGTGATCCAAAACCCTAAGAAAGATGGGCAATGCATGGCTATCACCACCAGGAGTGGTAAGATTCTTACTGACCCAATTTCTACAGGTACTAAACATGAGTAGGTATTGGAGAAAGCTGGAAGAGAGGAGAATGAAGCTGAGCAAGTAGATGACTTGGAGGATGCTCAACCAATAGCCAACCCAGCAGGAGTGAAAGAAAAAGAGGTTGAGGGAACCTTGGCTTTACAAAAAATCCCAAGACCACCTCTTCCTTTCCCTCAAAGGTTTAAAAAGAAAGTCGTAGATGGGAAAGTTGCTAAGTTCATCACCATGCTGCGATAGTTGTCGGTAAACATCCCACTGGTGGAAACACTAGAACAAATGTCAGGATATGCCAAGTTCATGAAGGACTTGGTCACAAAGAAAAGAGTTGTAAGTATTGATTTAAGTGACAATGTTCATCACTACAGTTTTATTGCTACCAGGTCTATGGTACAGAAGAAGGAGGATCCGGGTGCATTTACCATACTGTGCACTATCGGATCAATTGAATTTGCAAAGGCCTTGTTTGATCTAGGGGCTGGTATCAACTTGATGCGCTGTCCATCTATAAGCAACTGGGGTTAGGAGTTCCAAAACTCACAACAATGAGGTTGATAATGGCAGATAGTCAGTGAAGCGACCTATAGGCATTCTATGTGATGTGCTCGTGAAGGTGGACACGTTTATCTTTTCGGCAGACTTCGTGATCGTGGATTGCGAAGTGGATTTCAATGTTCCTATTATTTTGGGAATACCATTTCTGGCCAGGGATGAGCATTGGTAGATATTGAGCGAGGAGAACTGAAGTTCAGACTCAACAAAGAAGAGGTAAAGTTTAATATTTGCAGGTCCATGAAGCAGCCACGTGATATGAGTGTGGTGTCTGCAATAACAGTCTTTGATGAAGAAGAAATGGGAGCAACAATTGAAGAGAGGATGGCTGTTGAAACCTTAGTTGCAGTGTTGATGAACTTGAAGCTAACTTCCGTTCTGACTATGTAGAGACCGTGAATGTTTTGCAGGGTATAGGAGCACACTCTTATGCTCCAAAGAAGTTGGACCTGGATCTGAAAAAATAGTCCAAGTCCTCCAACAAAACCATCCATTGTGAAGATACATGTGCTGGAACTGAAACAGTTACTCAGTCACCTGAGGTATGTATTTTTGGGAACTAACAACACTTTACCTGTGATTTTGGCTACAGTTTTGAATGATGAATAGGTCCAAGCTTTGATCAAAGTGTTGATTAGATACAAGAGGTCTATTGGGTGGACCATTGTTGACATCATTGGGATACCTTCGGGTATATGCACCCATAAAATTCAACTTGAGGAGGACTACAGCCTAAGCATTGAACACCAATGGAGGTTAATCCCACCTATGCAAGAGGTGGTCAAAAAGGAGATCATCAAGTGGTAAGATGATGGGGTGGTATACCCTATTTCTGACAGTCACTGGGTTAGTCCAGTGCAATGTGTGCCCAAAATGGGGTGGTATAACTGTGGTTGCAAATGCCAAGAATAAGTTGGTCCCGCAGAGGCCAGTCACTGGATGACGAGTGAGCATGGATTACAGGAAGTTGAACAAGTGGACCTTGAAGGATCATTTCCCAATGCCTTTCATGGACCAGATGCTTGACAGGTTGGCTGGCAAAGGGTGGTACTGCTTTTTAGATGGATAATCTGGCTACAACCAGTTATCAATTACTCCTGAATATTAGGAAAAGACCACCTTTGCATGTCCTTATGGCACCATTGCATTTAAACGCATGTCATTTGGACTATGTAATGCACCAACAACTTTCTAGAGGTGTATGATGTCTATCTTTTCAGACATGGTGGAGGATACTCTAGAAGTCTTCATGGATGAATTTTTAGTGGTAGGTGATATCTTTAGTGATTGTTTGTTGAATCTTAGCAGGGCCCTACAGATATGTGAGGAGGCCAACCTAGTGCTGAACTGGGAGAAGTGCCATTTCATGGTCAAGGAAGGCATAGTCCTTGGGCATAAGGTGTCACAAAAAGGGATAGAGGTCGATAAGCCCAAAATTAAGGTGATTGAAAAGTTGCCTCCACCTATTTGTGTGAAGGCGTTCAGAGTTTCTTAGGACATGCCGAATTTTATAGGCGTTTCATCAAGGACTTCTCTAAGATTGCACACCCCATGTGCAAGCTTTTGGAGAAGGAGGTGAAGTTTGTTTTTGATGAGGCATGTCTCAAAGCTTTTGAATGCCTAAAGGAAAAGCTGATTGTTCCACCGGTGATCATTGGCCCAGATTGGGCTGAGCCGTTTGAGGTAATGTGCGATCCTAGTGGTACCTCTTTGGGAGTTGTGTTGGGGCAGAAGCGCAGCAAGATGTTTCATCTGATTTACTATGCTAGTAAGTCATTGAATGGAGCACATCAAAATTACACAATTACTAAACAGGAACTGCTGGCCATGGTATATGCTTTTGAGAAGTTCAGAGCTTACTTTTTAGGCACTACAGTAATAATCCATACGAACCATGTAGCTCTGAGATACCTCATGGCAAAGAAGGATACCAAACCAAGGTCGATCAGATGGGTGTTACTTCTTCAGGAGTTTGATTTTGAGTTTAAGGGTAGAAAAGGTTGTGAGAACCAGTAGTTGATCACCTATCGAGGTTGGAGGCTGAAAAGAAAGAAGAACTCGAGCTCGACATAAATGATTCATTCCCGGATGAGAAGGTATTAACCGCTACTCTTGATCTTATTCCTTGGTTTGCTGATTTTGCTAACTATCTCGTTAGTGATTTGATGCCTGAGGGGCAGACATATCAACAAAGGAAGAAGTTTATGCATGATATGGGTAAGTATTTTTGGGATGAACCTTATCTGTACAGGGTGTGTGCTGACAACATCATCAGGCAATGTGTTCCTGAAGTTGAGATGTTGCATATTCTAGAAGCCTATCACTCCTCTCTGGTAGGTGGTCATCATAGAGATGCTCGGACAGCTCATAAGATACTTCAGTGTGGGTACTATTGGCCCACAATTCATCAGAATGTGATGGATGTAGTAAGGAGTTGTGATGTGTGCCAGTGACAAGGAGCCATCTCTCGGCGCCATGAGTTACCCATGACACCTATTCTGGAGGTGGAGCTATTTGATGTGTGGGGAATCGACTTCATGGGCCCATTTGTGAGCTCCTATGGGTAGAAGTACATATTGGTTGTAGTGGACTATGTGTCCAAATGGGTTGAGGCAGTTGCTTTGCCTGAGAATGATGGCAAGAGTGTTGCTAGATTTCTGAAGAAGAATATCTTTGTAACGACTCGGAAAATGATAGAGTGAAACTAGAGCCTCATATGTGAGTTTGGAGTCGAGAACTTAATGAAATGATTTTATTTGAATTTGACCCAAAAAGTTCTTAAAAATGTGCTTTGGAAGTTACCAGAAACTTGTTTAGCTGTATATAAAAAGATCCGTTTCGTTTTTCGAAAATCCGACTTCATATTCTTGTTTAGGGGGTCAAATTGAGTGGGAAATGGGTCTAACCCAAATTTTAGAGCAACCGTATCAAAATCCGAAATT
>JAJOOS010014222.1:0-28831 GCA_029582725.1 Solanum chiquidenum
TCTAATCATTTCTTTCTCACCATGGTCTTGTATCAGAAGAATCCCCATAATTTTTGAGGCATTTTCAGGATCCAAACTCTGAATCCTTTGGAAAACAATTTTTGTAGCTTCATATGCATCCATAACTTCCTCTCTTCTTTGGGTTGGTAGTAGATTCAAACTCCAACCCTTAAAACTTCCTTTTTGTCTTTCCTAAAGTACAGACTGTCAAGAAAAAAAAGTCCTTTATTTTTCACTACCAACTAGCAAAACACCAGCTGTTTCTTAACAAGATTCAAGTTACTCCTTTCTCTTACTCTTCCTGCATAAAAACAACCAAGAAAGTAAGTGAAAAAGTAGAAATCTCCCGTGGGGGGGCTGAACAGACTCTTAATTGAAAGGAAAATAAGTAGTTGTATTTCTCAATAAAGAAAGAAAGCTGAAAGCTTTAGCTTTAGCTACAACAACAAACCACAGATGACCAAAAAAATTAGAGGTTTGTTTGCTTATTTTACCAAATGGAAAGATAAAGATTAGAGCTTTACCCATAAAAGATGACTCTTCTCTACTAGAAAATCTTTCACTTCCACTTTGATCAAATTTTCCCTACATGGGTTTGTTAACAAACTGCAAAAGAAAAGAACTTAAACCACCGCCCTCTCTATTTCTATGCAGCCTGCAAGAAGCAGCAGTACTAGCAGCAGCACCACCTTGACAGCAACAGAAACAGCAAACCCATAAATATTAGTAACACCACTAAATTTCAAACACACCCCCCCCTCTCACCTCAACCCCCCACCCAACCCAACCCACCACACACCCCACGTCAAAACAAGTTTTGTTTTTTGGGGGGTTAGTGTGAGTAAAAGCTAAAATCTTTTTTCTCTTTCTTTCAAGAAAAAAGATTAAAAAAATGAGAGTGAGTGAAGTGGATCCAGATCTAATTTGAATTGGTGCACGTTCCTCTCTTTGTAATTTTTAGTTTAGCCTTATTTCTGACACAGTGAGTGTGAGCTAGCCCTCCATTTTTCCTCTACTACTACTACTACTTTTTTTTTAAAAAAAAATAATAATTGCTGCAAACGAGGGTAAGTGAAATTATCCCCCAATCGCGATTTTGAAGCGAGTGGAGTAAACGCTCTCATTGCAGATGTGGGACCCTCTCTGGATTTTCCATTATTGAGTAGTCTTCCATTATCATTTATTTCCTTTCGTACCTACCCTCCGTTCACTTTTATTTGTCATGATTTTCGAAAGTTAATTTGATTAAATTTCAAAATTATATTAATTTGTATTTTTTTTAAAAAAATTAGATATTCAAAAATTATACAAACAGTACTATAAATTGTAATTTTTTACATATCATATCGTAAAATATTAGTCAAAGTTTTTATAGTTTGACTCTACAAAAGAAGCTATAACAATTAAAAGTAGACGAAGGTAGTATTTACTGTGCTAAATTAGGAGTATACGAAAATGGGATCGACCGATAAATTGAATCAAATAATGTTTTTGTTTATTATTATTGGGTTATTAGGTTAATGATTTTTTATTACTTTTATTTAAAAAATTATTTGATTTTGATTTTTTAATATTGAATTATTGGATGATTAATAACTCATTAAAATCGTAGTAATTTACTATTTTATACCTATATAAATATTAAATGTTAGTGTTATTGGTTATTGACTTTGTTCTTCTGCCTTCAATTTACACTTCACATTGATTTTAAGTTCACAACTTCACGTTGTACAAAATATCAAAATCTAAAGTATGAACCTTATTTCTCTTAATTTCTTTTTGTGTTGCACTTGTATAGTGTTTTTCATGTTAATTGTTATTGTTTTTTATTTTATGAGAGTTCTGTATAGTTACATTATTGTCTTGCTGTGTTAAATTATCGAAAAAGTCATATATTTATTTTGTAAGCATTTTTTATTGATTTAAATCGAAAATTAAATCGTTAAGGACCAAAATCAAAACTGAAAATCGATTAAAAAATCTTATTAATTTAGCATATTTAAAAAACGAAAACCAATAGATCGAACTGATAATATATAAAATCAAACTGAACCAATCGATGCACTTAATAAAATATTTGTAAAAGTGTATTCTTTTATTTGAAAATTTATTTATTTTAGATGTATAATATTATAAAATTTTGTGTTTAATTATATTACGTCGCATAAATTAAAACAAAAAAAAGTAGGAGTGAGCATGTGTTTATTGGTTTGGTTAAATAAATACAATGCTGTGAGCCTAGAGTTGGAGGGGGATTGAGTTAATCCTCACTGCCAGAATAGTTTCTTTCAGCTGTTATAAGTGGAGAGTAGTATTCAAACTCTTTTCACTCAGGATTGTTTGGAGTGGAGTATAATATCAAATAGTCATGAAATTAAATTATATGATTATTTAATTTATTGTTTGATTGGTAAGTTTGAGATAATTTATTTTGAGATTAATAATTAGTATTGGAACAAGTATATAAAATAGCTAAATGTCAAAAATATCCCTTTAACCCTTTTTATACATTACTTTTCATATTCATAAAGGGTATTTTTGTAAACAGATAGTAACTTATTCTTAAAATTTATACAATGCATATTATTTTGAATTCAACAAATCAAATACTCAATAACAAATAACTTATCATAGCATAACTAATCACATTGTAATCCCATCATAACTTGTATTCAAATCAAACTACTCCTAAAAAAAATTATTTGTAATTTCACTGAACAACATGATTAATTAAAAGTTGGTGATTATCTCCAGATTATATTATTATATATAATCTAATGAATATTACTTTATCTTAATTTATATGTGTCTTGTTTGTTTGTTTTTGGTTTATTTCAAAAAAAAAAGTGTTTCTTTTCATATTTTATATATCCTCCGATTCAAGTACTTTATATGAAAATAATGTGTATTAATAAAAGAGTATATATAAACAGAAATAATCGTAGGATAGATAAATTTCAAAAAAAAATCATATATTACTTATTCACCATATCATAATGTGTATTAATAAAAGAGTATATATAAACAGAAATAATCATAGGATAGATAAATTTCAAAAAAAATCATATATTACTTATTCACCATATCATATTCTTTGTATATGATTTATTCTTTACATAACAATTTTTATATTATTAATTCTTATACATATAATGTATGCATAACTAATATATATATATATATATACATATCAAACCAAATGGTTGTTGAATGTATAAGGTTGTACATACACTTCTATCACTTATTCATAGTTAACAAATGCATAATATCATTTAATGAAATTATTAATCATAATAATCCGAATTAATTTACAAAGAATAGTTGAATTTTTTACATTTAGAAAAGAAAAGCATTAATTTGTTCTTGATGGCTTTCTTCTACTATTATTATCATAACTATTTTGGGCTATACTGAATTTGTTAAAGCAATACCTTATGTTGTTCATGATCCAATGATGCCTTGGTAGTTACCCAGCAAGCAAAGAATTGGAAAATTAGTAGTTTAATATTAAAATGCTATGAGGTATATTAGAATTTCCAAAAAGCAATATATTATGATATTCATGATTCAATTATGTTTTATTTAATATTATTTCACTTGCTCTAGTATTTGCATATTTTCATGAATGAAATATTATCCAACATCACCATTTTGGATGTATTTATGATTTTTCCTTTTTCTTTCATGTACTTTATATGAATAAGTTCTTATTGAAATATCTAAAAATAATTTGTTTTGATAAAGAGCATTTTTTAAAGGATCTAATCAAATATAGATTTGAACCAAAAAAAAAAAGTAAGGTAAAGCTAGTGTTGATGTGATGGTTAGGGGCGTCAAATAAAGCTTGAGTTGAATTTAATCGAGTTAAAAATATTAATAAATGAGTGGATTAATATTGCAATCAAAAATTATTTGGACAAAAATTGATTAAGCTTAAAATGAACTAAAATAATGGGCCCTAATCCCCACCCCATGCCACGGAACTGTTATAGTCCGAATATTCATAAGGTAGGGTCGACGCCCGCCTCTCCCCAAATTGTACTTTCAAGTTTTCCCGCAAAAAGCTCTTTCAAATTTAATTAAGTTTTAATTTATTTTTTTATTATTAGGACTATAATAACGTATAAAAATCAAAGAGAAAAAATTGATAGAATTGTGCCTATTTGAAAGATGGGCGCATAGTTCACAAATCTAATCTATATAATAGGCAACAATATTAAATTTATAATATTGAAAGAACCGGCAATATTAAATTACTAATATAATTCTCTATAAAATACACTAAAACCTAAAAGACACCTAAAATTGAATACGCTTATTTTAGGTTGTTTTTTGTATGTATAGAAATTGAAAAGGAGACTATTCATGTAGAACTTTACAAGATATATTATTTATTATTATTTTAAAAAATGTTATTTTATAAAAAAAAGTTGACATTTTTACAAACAGTCACACTTGTTCTGTTTAATCTAAAATTTAAATATATAAAAATTATTCTAATGAAAATACGAAATAAAACTCTCACATAATTGATAAACTGTCATAACAGTTGGACACTTCAACTTAAGTATCCACCAATCTATTAAAAAATGACTTCTTTTAACTTAAAAGAGAATGTATTAAAAAGAAAATGATTTTTACCAGAGTAATTCTTTGTCAGAGTTTTTACACAAAGAGGTGACAGACATAAAAAGTTTGGAATGGAAAGAACATTTTAAAAGTTATATTCCCTTATTTCAAAATACTCCTTATTGTTAATAAAAATACTTATTATTTTAAAATTTTGAAATAAAATTAATTTTATTTTTATTTTTATCTTTATTACAAACACTTTAAGTATAACACACAAATATAACAAATTTACTAAAATAGTATATAAAATAAAATTAAATACACAATAAATATTTTGAAACAGAGAAAACATCAATTATCATGGCATATGAAAATTTACCCAAAATAGAATATAAAAGCAGGTGGTATTGTTAATTCTCTTTGCTTTTTCTATATTAAAATTATATTTAAGTTGATGATTTGGGATCACTAATAAGTCTTTGTCTATATAGGGCCACCAACATATGGGGTCCAACCTTTCACTTTCATACTTTTTCATATTATAAAATACACACAATACTAAAAATATATTACTACTATGATATGATTAAAGAGGTGGGTGCTTAGGAGTGAGGGTGGGGTTGAATTATTGATTCTACTATCATTATGATTAGTATAATGTCAATCAATAATGGAGAAAGGAAAGAAAGGAGAAATAGTTGGCCAGCCATAATATAATGTAGAATATAAAATTAAAGTAAAATAAAAAAGGTATTGAGGGTTTTGTATGGAACATGGATAAGATCTATTCATCTTTAATATTTTCTCGTCTCAATTTAAGTGTTTTATTATTTGATCTAATAAAAAAAATCTAATAATTTTTTTAATTTTAACGTAATATATACAAGTTTAATGACAAGATTTTAAAGAGTATACACATTTTTAATTTAAAAAATATAAAATTTATTTCTTAAACCTTGTATTCAATCAAATTAAATTGAAATTTAAAAAAGTATAAATTGTCGATTTCAATTTTGAAAATGAAAAATAATAATAAGTATATTCCTCTTAAATTCAATTACGTGATATTAATTTAAATTAGTTGAACTTATTTAAAAAGAGATGATTTAATTTATGTGTAACAATAAAAATATTTATTTAATATTTTTTTATATAATTATAAGTAAATTTTATTTTATTAAGATGGTCCCACATAAATGACATAATGATTTGTGTAGTTGAACATGAATAATCTCATTATTTATTTTAATTTTTACCTGTAAATTTGTAAAGACTATCCAACTCATACACTTTGGGTAGTCTATTATATTTGACAAAACTAAAGAATTAAATTTTACTAATTATAATTAGTTCAGGTAGGTCTAGTGGTTAGATACTAAAATAAAATTTAGAATAAGGTTTCATTTTGATTTTGATATATTACTTATTTAAGTATCTTATAAATCGTTGAGAGAACATATTAAATACAAGAATTTTATCATCCAAATATTGAGTACATCATGGAAGATCACTTAAATATACATAGGTTTATATTACAAAAGTCATTTTTTAATTAAATAAAAATCACTTAATTATATTTATATTAATTTAAAAATCTATTTTTCATAATATAAAAATCACTAAATCGAAAATGCACAAATTCAACAGAAACTCATTTATTTTTTTATTTGGCTCCAAAGTTTTGGGTTACAAGGACCACTAGGCGCTTTGGCTACCTAATAATCATTCTGGTCGACACTTGCCCTAGTAAATTATGCCATATATAAAAGGACATTAGGACTTCCGATTTGTCTTCGATAAAAAATAGATTTTGAATCTAAAAAATTAGTCCATAATATGAAAATCAATTTGGGAAACTCAACATATTTCCCTCTCTTTAGTGATAGTTATTTACTTACTTAGTGAACATTAGTAGGGTTATGAATAGTATTTCTTGATTATTTCTACGAACGAAAACCTGAATTCAAATTCCTTTCATGTATAAAAAATATACTCTTGGATAATCTATATAACTTCAATTAGTAATACTTTGTATATTTTGGTGTGAATATTTGAAGCGTAAATAATAACATATTGGTGTTCAACATCAAGTAAATCAATTACTAACACTTTGTATATTTTGGTCTGAATATTTGAAGCATAAATAATAACATATTGGTGTTCAACATCAAGTAAAATAACAATTGGGGTAAATTTGAATCTGATACCATGATAAGAAATTAATACCTCCCGCTCCTTGCTGGAGGTGCAACATATCGGGAAAAAAAGTCCTTCGTTAAATTTGAATCGATGACTTTCTTCCGGCTCAGGATACAATTAATTCAGCATGGGCCACATGAGGGCCTAGATCGCACACATTTCTTCGCTTATTCTTTCACTTTTATTTCAAAATTTGGCTAGCCTAAATAGGTGTTTGAAGCACCTCATCTTCTCATTTTGTCGTTGCTCATTCCCGCTAGGCTAAAGTGTTTGGTCTTTCCTTCTCCGAGCGCGTTTAGACTTTGATGACCTATTTGTTGGTAAAATTAAGAAAGTACAAGTTGTTTGGGTGCACCCAAACATCTCTTCAACCACTGAGGTATAATTTCCAAATGTATTTTAGTATGAAGATGTTGACACATCATGGTCGATCTTTCTTATCCGAAAGTTTTATCAAACTCTTTGTCATTATAGGTATGACACAAGTAAGAGATTAATCTTAGCTTGTTCATAGCTAAGAAACGGATTCGTTCAAGCAAGCTAATCACATTGTCCTTTCTAGGGTATGTACAAATAGGATCACATATTTGGTCACCTGATGCTATGAAGGTCATCACTCCTATTCATATCCCTATTAGTGGTTTTTCTTTCGTTCAATCATCACTTGTTTGACAACTTCATTGAACCCTGGTCAATAAAGATTAATATTTTTTAGCGTTGATGTCAATTAGGGTTGTCACCTTCTACCTATTGTCTACCTTCGTTCAGAAATGAAGCTTGCATTATTATAGATCTTTAACCTTGCAACTGATATCTAAGTCTAAGAGGCCCCTTTTTTGTTCTTCTTTTGGTCGAAGAACAATGTCGGTACATGATGAGAATTTTTCATTGATTACACCCTTTAGTATCAATTATTTCATATTTAGATATGGAGCTAACTTATAAAGTTAATTAAAATATCAAGTATCCAATACCATATAAAGAACCTACCATTTTATAATCTCATAACCGAGAAGGGAAGCTCAATAATTTTCCCCTCCGTTTCTTCTCTAAAATTAATTGCCTAAGGTTAATGCAACAATAAGGTATAGTTATATGATACATGTATTGACAAAAATTGCAAATATCCAATGAAATAAATGAATCGGCACAAAATTGACCCAAAAACAACCATCATAATTTTTTTCCCATAACGCTTGTTCAAAGAACGAGATGTCATATCCCCCAAAATATTAAGGACATCGAATCATTTTGTGAATGTTTTCTTCTCATTAAAAGGGTATAAAAAGCTAAGGCTTGATTCTGTAACACTCCAAAAATTTCTAAGTTAAGATCCGAACTATTCTTCATTTATATGTAAGGTCGTATCGGGTGATTCTTAAAGTGTAAAGGTCATTTTTTTAGTGTGAGAATGATTATGGATATCAATCAAGGTCACTAGAATCTCCTAGCACAAAGTTGAGTTGAAAGTTTCCTTACCGATTAAGTTTTGATATGTAATATTTTACTTGGGTCAACTTCAAACGACCATATCTCTTATAATATAAAGAGTTACGTAGCCCATAACCTATCAAATTAAAGGTATTTGAATCTTCTTTCCAACGTCACCAATTTAGCAACAATCCAAGTTTCGATAACAAGTTATGATCATTTTAGTAACCTGATTTAGTGCAGTGACGAATTAGCCGACGAAAAAACATTTAAAAGGGTCGTCTTTATCTTTTTAACTCTAAGAAAATCGTAAATGAATTTTGGACTAATTATATGTCACGCCCCAAACTCAAGGGGCGCAACTGGCTCCTAATCCCAAAACTCAGGCATGAGCCGACCTGCTGGACCATTTGCTACTAGCGCATGACAGACACACGCAATTAAGAAAACAAACTAGTATATCTCAGCTTAAAACTAAGTCATCGGCCGGTAAGGCCCCTGCCAACATATATATAAAAGAAACAGCTACTCCCAAGAGTTCATATAAAGAAATAGCAAACTAGCACAGAAGTCCTGACTGGGCCGTCGAGGCCACCATGATATCTATACAAAAACTGGAAGCAGGTATATATCAAGACAATACATGAAACAACTCACAAGCTTCAGCAAACCAACAAAACTAGGCCAGCATGGCAATAACCTAGTTGTACACCCCCCACACTAGTCTGCAAGCCTCAAAGAGTAGTAAAGATTAGTGGGACAGGGCCCCAGCCTACCCATAAAAATATACACAACAAAAGCTAACAAACCCCCAAATTCTGGCAGATCCGGAGGAAAGGGGCTAGCCAACCGAATAGAAGTCAATCCTGCTACTAAGGAGGTCTACTCGGTTGTCTGTCAGGACATGCATGCATGAATGCAGCGCCCCCAGGCAATGAGGCGTCAGTACAAAATAATGTACAGAGTATGAAAGGTTGTAAACTAAATGAGCAAGTATCATAATATACCAAAAGCAATCAAGTAAGGAAATCAAATTTAGAAAAGCATGCCAACCCACTACTGAATCTAATAAAATACAATAACGATCAAACATCAACCTAACCAAGCCCCCATAAGCCCGGTAGGTACAAACAACATACCACCTACTTAGGCCCCCGTAAGCCCAGAAGGTGCCAAATCAATCTACATAACCTTATCGGTAGCCCCTTGTCTTTGTAAGAAGTCACATAGCCCTTTCTGGCAACGATATAGCCCCATAGGCAGCGCATAGCCCTCTTAGGCAACATCATAGCTTTGTGGGCAACACGTAGCCCTATTTTGCATCACATAGCCCAGTAGGCAATACACAGCTCTTTGGCATCAAAATAGCCCCGTAGGCAGCACATAACACTCTTTAGCACCAATATAGCCCCGTGGGCAACATATAGCCCTTTTTCGCAGTAACATAGTCCTATTAGACAACAGCATAGCCCTCATAGACAGTTCATAGCTCAACAGCTAACCACAATAGCCCCAAGGGCGACAATAAATAATTAAATAGGCTGAAGGTGAGCAATTTAGTTATAAACAATATATATGAATAATGTCCAAGTCGTTCCTAAATTAGGGTTGTTCTGAACAGATTATGAGTCCCTAAAATGAGGGTTTATAACCACTCAATCAGCCAACCACTCACAATTACATCTACAACATAACTAGCATTAACTACCCTATTATATCATTTACAAGCTCTAAGGAAACATGCCGAACGAAGGGAGTAGCCTTAACGTACCTTTTCCTTTATAATTTATGCTGAAGATACCTTTGTCCACACCACTACAACACTTTCTTAAAATGACTAGAACACTTGAATACAATCACTACACTGGAAAAAAAAACCTGCTGCTACAACCTCCATGGAGCTACACCGTTCAATTCATCGTGAAAATTATACCAAAATGACGAGCTCGTGACGTAAGGTAATTTTTTATAAGAGGCCAAGAAGAGATCATGAACACACAAGGATGATTTGAGGAGTATTTCTTTTATTTTCGTGGGTTTCTCACGATTTGGAATGAAGAAAAATGAAGAAGATGCTATCTTATAAGCTTCCACTGACTTAGGGGACCCACCTCACGTGCCTGCTTGCGCAACAAAAATACGAATATCTCTATATTCTGAAGTTGTATGAACAAACCGTTTGATGCATTGGAAACTAGACTCGTAGACCTTCGATTTAATGGATCGTGGGCCCCATAACTTGTTATAGATTGGGAGAAAACTTCCGAAACATTTGACCCAAATTTCAGAGAAATCTTTAAAAAGGAACTTACGATAACTTTCGTCCACTTTTATTTTGCGACTTACCTTACTTCAAAACTTGAGATACAACCCTTGAACACTTAAAATATGATAGACCACATCATTCTTAATTTATTACTCACCCTCTTTGTCTTTCCACGAATGTACGAATTAATTTAGACGTTTAGAAAAGTCGGGGTGTTACATCCTTCCCCCTTAGAAACATTCGTCCTTGAATGAAAAATCTGAGTCATACGGTTATGTCCTTAGGAGTTGCCAAAGTTTAGACAAAGTATTTTTTGTGAATGTGGCTATCCAGAACCTGTAACGCATAAATTTTTAACCTAAGCGTCTCACAGGACGACATAAATAGCTAAGCATTATAGCTCCGCAATTACAGTGCAAGCAAAAATACAACGACGACAACCATAATAATAAGCAATAATATAAAAAATTTGTTTGGTATCTTACCCCACTGCACCAATATAAACTCATATGTCATCACCCTGGGGTATGAAACAAGTGAGGATATTTGGACCTCATGTCATCCTCAGCTTCCCAGGTCACCTCTTCTCTATTCATGTTTCTCCACAATACTTTAACCGAAGCCACCTCTTTGGTCCTCAATTTACGGACTTGTCGATCTAATATGGCAACTGGAGTTTCCTCGTAGGACAAATCCTCTGTGATCTGAACATCTTCAACTGGGACAACTCGATAAGGGTCTCCAACGCACTTTCGTAGCATCGATACATGGAGAACTGGATGAACAGATTCTAGCCCCAAAGGTAATTCTACCTCATAAGCCACTCGTCCTACCCTCCGAATGATCCGATATGGCCCAATGAATCTTGGACTAAGCTTACCTTTTTTTCCAAATCTCATAACACCCTTCATAGGTGAGACTTTTAAGAATACCTAGTCATCGACACAAAATTCTAAGTCCCTTCATCGCACATCTGAGTATGACTTCTGTCGGCTTTGAGCTGTTAGCAACCTCTCCCGAATGAGCTTAACCTGCTCCACTGTCTGTTGTACTAAGTCGGGTCCAATCAAACCTGACTCACCTACCTCGAACCATCTAATGGGGGACCTACATTTTCGCCCATTCAAAGCCTCATAAAGTGCCATCCCAATGCTAGAATGATAACTATTATTGTATGCGAACTCAATAAGAGGCAAATGGTCATCCCAACTTCCTTTGAAGTCTAGCGCGCACGCCCGTAACATATCCTCGAGTGTCAAAATTGTACGCTCAGTATGGCCATCTGTCTAAGGGTGAAAGGTTGTAATAAGATTAACATGTGTCCCCAGTCCTTTATGGAAAGAGTTCTAGAAGTTGGCGGTAAATTGTGCTCATCTATCATAGATAATAGATACTGGGACACCGTGTAGTCTAACAATCTCTCTAATATAGAGCCCTGCATAGTCTTCGGCCATAAAAGTAACCCTGACTGGTAAGAAGTAGGTTGATTTTGTTAGTCTATCAACAATTACCCAAATAGAGTCAAACTTACGACACGATCGAGGTAACCCTGTAATAAAATCCATATTAATTGCTTCCCACTTCCACAAAGGAATGGCTATCTCCTGAACTAGCCCAGCGGGCTTTTGGTGCTTAACCTTCACCTGTTGGCAGTTATGACACTGTGCAATAAACTCAGCAACGTCCTTCTTCATCCCATGCCACCAATATATCTCCTTAATATCATGGTACATTTTCGTCGAACCAGGGTGAATAGAATAACGGGAATGATGTGCCTCTTCCATAATCCGATGTCGAAGCCCTGCAACATTCGAAACACACAATCGACCGCTACTTTTAAGGACTCCACCTCATGCTATATCAAATGCTAAAGTCTGTTGATTCTGAGCATTGGCTCTTAGTTTCTCTAACCTAGGATCCTCTTGTTGCCGTGATTTCACTTCTACAACTAGAGATGATACGGCTGTGTCCTGAATTGTTACCCCACTATCTTCTGTCTCTAACAATCTGACTCCCAAGCTAGCTAACTGATGAAGCTCTCGCGCTAGCTTACGCTTCTCAACACCTAAATAGGATAAATTACCCATAGATCTTCGACTGAGGGCATCAACTACCACATTCGTCTTTCCTGGATTATATAAAATATCCACATCGTAGTCATTCAGTAACTCAAGCCATCGACGTTATCGCAGATTTAACTCATTTTGTTTAAAGATATATTGAAGGCTTTTATGATCTGTGAAGATGTCAACATAAACGCTATGCAAATAGTGTCTCCAGATCTTTAACACATGCACAACTGCATCCAACTCTAAATCGTGGGTTGGATAGTTTTTTTCATGCTTTCTCAACTGCCATGAAGTATATGCGATAACCTTACCATGTTGCATTAGAACACATCCCAACCCAACACCAGAAGCATCACAGTACACCGCATAGCCTTCTGAACCCTCTGGCAATGTTAGAACTGGTGTTGATGTCAACCTGTCCTTAAGCTCTTGGAAACTATGCTCGCAATCCTCACTCCACTGGAACTTAGTTACTTTTTTAGTCACCTCGTTAATGGTGCTGCAAGTGAAGAAAACCCCTCTACAAACCATCTGTAGTACCCAGCTAATCCTAATAAACTACGAACCTCAATCGGAGTCATGGGTCTGAGCCAAGTCTTTACAGACTCAATCTTTTGTGTATCAACCGCAATACCTGCATCTGATACAATATAGCCTAGGAAAGCCATAGAGCTCAACCAGAACTCACACTTGCAGAACTTTGCATAAAGTTTTTGCTCTCGAAGAACCTGAAGGACTGCTCGCAAATGATTTGCATGCTCAGCTTTTGAATGTAAATACACCAAAATATCATCAATAAATACAATCACAAGCAAGTCTAGATATGGCCTGAATATACTATTCATCAGGTCCATGAACACTGCTGGGGCATTAGTTAATCCAGAAGACATTACCAAGAACTCAAAGTGTCCATATCTGGTTCTAAAAGTTGTCTTTGGAATATTTTTCTCCCGAACTCGTATATGGTGGTACCCTGATCTTAAATCAATCTTTGAGAAACACTCAGCATCTTGTAACTGATCAAACAAGTCATTAATCCTCGGAAGGGGATACTTATTCTTTATAGTCGCCTTATTCAACTGTCGATAATCGATACACATTCTTAGTGAGCCATCTTTCTTCCTTACGAATAACACTGAAGCACTAGGCCTGATAAAACCTTTATCCAGCAAGTCTTTCAGGTGATCCTTCAACTCCTTTAGCTCAACAGGAGCCATTCTATAAGGAGGGATATATATGGGTTGTGTACCTGGTAGCATATCGATAGCAAAATCAATTTCTCATTCTGGAGGGATACCTGGGAGCTCGTCTGAAAATACATCTACAAACTCATTAACTACTAGAATAAACTGAAGAGTCGGTGGTTCTGCATCTATATCATGAACACGAACACGATGATAAATACAACCCTTAGTGATCATCTTCCTCGCTTTAAGATAAGAAATAAACCTATATTTCGGCGTTGATATATCACCTTTCCATTCCAGAACTGCCTCTCCTGGAAAGTAGAATCTAACAATCTTTCTCCGACACTCAGCATTAGCATAACAAGACGCTAACCAGTTCATACCCATAATGACGTCGAAATCAACCATCTCTAACTCTGCCTCTAACGGTCGATAATTTCTATCGGGCAACCTCGATAAACTCTCTTGGCAATAATAGACTCACCAACTGGTGTAGATACTATAAAGGGTCGATCTAATGACTCTGCTACTATACATAACTTCCCCGCAATAAATGGAGTAACATAAGACAGAGTAGATCCAGGATCTATCAAAGCATAAACACAATGGGAGCAAATAATCAATGTACCTGTCACAACATCTGGTGATGACTCTGAGTCCTGTCATCCGGTTAATGAATATGTACGATTCTGTCCATTACCAGAACTAGATGCTCCCTCTCTGCCTCCGCCTCTACCTCTACGTGCTGAAGTATGGGGTCCACGCCCTGTTGACTGTGCTGATGAGGAGGAACCTACTGCTGACCTGGTTGACTGACCTATACCACTCTGACCTATGGTAGGGCAGTTTCTCCACCCATGCCCCTCTTGTCGACAAGAATAACAACCTGTGGAACCCTGTTTGCACCTCCCAAAATACATCATACCGTAAGTAGTGCAACGCGGCGGGGATGTCCTAGCCTGGTCTGAACCCCTATACTGTTGCAAGCCTGATACTCGTGAACCCTCACATGGGCCTGACTGTTCCTGACTATCAAATCTACTACCCTGGAACTGCTGTTGTGGAGGTCTAGGAGGCTTAATAAAATGTCGGGGTCTGGGACCACCCTGAGAATCTCCATGTGAACCAACGAGCCTAGCCCTCTTCTCTCTCTCTCTCTCGACACTCTCACTCATATATTTTAGATGTCGGTGATCATCTATGCCTTGTGCAAAGACCTGAATTCGCGAGATATCCATATTATCATTTAGTACAGCGGTAGAACAAACGTCAATATAGTCTGAGTCAAGCCCTCCCACAAATCTACGCACCCTGTCATGCATCGTATCAATAAATACCGGTGCATATCTAGCCAATGATTCAAATCTCAGCCCGTACTCTCGGACACGCATGCTACCCTGTCGGAGGTTCAGAAACTGGTCCATCCGATCATCCCTAATCTCTCGAGGTAAATAGTGATCTATGAAAGCTTCTGTAAAGCTATCCTAAGTGGGTAGAGATGCATCTTTTCCCCTAGATCTCTCCCAACTTTCGTACCAAAATACTGCAACAACACGCAATCGAAATGCTGCTAACTCAACTGACTCAGTCGCTGAAGCATGCATGACTCTGAAGATCCTATGAAGCTGATCAACAAAGTGTTGATGGTCCTCTCTGCGATCTGTCCCTGTGAACTGTGGAGGATTCAAGGCAAGAAATTCACGAACTCTCAAACTTCCGGGACCTTCAGAAGGTCCGGCAACATCTGGCACAACTGGCTGGCGTTGTGCAACTACTAATTGTGCTAACATATATACTACACTCTTGAAATCCTGATAAGATGGAATAAGAGGAACTAGAGGTGGTACTGTTGGTGGAGCCGAAAGTCTTGTAGCCTTCGAAGGCTTCTGAAGCGGTGGAGAAGTTATAGGGGGGATCAGAAGATGTCTCCCAATAGGTCTCACAATAAGCTACCTTCACCTGTGGTACCTTGCCGGTACCCTCGCCTACAGTTGTATCTATCACTGGCTAGTTGTGGTCTGTCCAGTGTCAGTCATCTCTATCTGCATACAAGTATCAATTATAAGCAAAAAACCTCAACCCTTAAGACACCGCTCTATAGCACGAGGTGAGTAAAAGAAGGATAGTCATTCTAACATGCCCGATAGCTTCTTGCTTATCGAATGTGGTGCACAACACATTTATAAATAAAACTCTACTAGACACGGCTTGCAGACTCCCTAGGATATGACGTTGCTCTGATACCAAGTTTTCAGAGAAATCTTTAAAAACAAACTTACGATAACTTTCGCTCACTTTTATTTTGCGGCTTACCTTACTTCAAAACTTGAGATACAACCCTTGAACACTTAAAATATGACATATCACATCATATTTAATTTATTACTTACCCTCTTTGTCTTTTCACGAATGTACAAATAAATTTAGACGTTTAGAAAAGTCGGGGTGTTACATTATAAGCCTAAACCAATCATATTTTCATCTTTTAATCTCTCATTCTCTTCTCTCTCAACCCCTAAGAAAAAATCAAAGTAAAAGACTTTCATTCAAGATTCTTTCCATCGTTTTCAAGATTTTTCTTCAAGCTAAGTCCTTCTCCAAGAATTTCATTCTTTCCAACTCAAATTTCTTCATACAATTATGAATCATTGTTGAGAATCCTAATTATTGGTCATAAAGTTTCAAGAAACTAATTCAAGAATCTCAAGCAAGGTTCTTTCATTGTTCTCCTTCAAATTAGGGTTTCAAGGCTTCTAATCAAGTTCTTCTTCAAGAACCTTGTTCTTACAGGTATGTAAGGCAATCATTGTGTTGGACTAGTTCATCCTCACGCCCTACATCTACTTTCAAATCACTAAAAGAGTAATATAGGGTTCTATCCCTAGATTTGAGTATTCTTGAGATGGGTTGATTTTGAGTTCTTGAGTTCTTGATTTTATTTGAAATTCTATTTCTAATGGTTGAGTTGCTATATATTATGCATTGAGATTCTTGAGTTGATTCGTTCATGTCTATATTTCAGCATGAACCCTATGAATTGAGTATTCTTGAGATGAGTAGTATCGTTGAGTTCTGAGTATTGTGTTTTCTATATTGTTATTGAGATCCTTGAGTTGATTTGTTCATGTCTATATTTCAACATGAACCCTATTTTGAGTTATAAATTTTGAGAATCTTTTAAAGCCAACAATTGTGTTTTAAACCGTGTTTTTGAGGAAGTAAAGAGGAGTTTGAGAAAGAATATAAGGGAACTAAGTATTTCCCAAATGTTTCATTTTTACATGAAGAAAGAGAGTATTATTTTGAGAAAAGAAAAACTTTGATTTCTAAACGAGTTTATGAGTTCAGAGATATTTCAGGGGAGTTATCTCTTTTAAGAGTATAGTTTGAGCAATTACCTCAACCTAGAAAAGAGTATGTTTATACATTTGAGCATGAGTATGTATATATATTATTGAGACTAGTATTGAGCACCGATATGGGGATGAGTTTAGACAACTCAAAATCTTCATAAACCATGTATGCCAACATGGGTAAATGATCATACTTTTTAGATGAATCATTATTGCTTAGTGGATCCACTTAGTTGAAAGGTTCTATACCCCGACACGGTATAGGACAGTTCTAGTAGCGTGTGCGAGACGATGTATCATCACGTAGCTCAAAGTGATGGTTGTCGGTCGATTAAAAAATCTCCCAAATAGAGTAAAAATGTATTTTTATTATATCACTTAATATGTTGAGTTCAGAGATGAGTAAGTATTTTGTAAAGTTTAAATGATTTCACTTCTTTATTTCTTTACATTCAGTTGAGTATATATCTATATCTATTGCAGTCCTTCCATTCAATTATTTGTTATTCAACTATATTACATACTTGTACGTTCAATGTACTGATGTCATTAGACCTACATCTTTCAATGATGCAGATACAAGTTCTTAGGATCCTCAAAAAGAGTCTGTTGAGATCACTTCATCTACTAGTCAACTTTTGAGTAAGACCTCCTAGCTTCTGGAGGACTTCAATTTTTTGATTTGTTAGTAGTAGTTCCCTTGAGGAGTCGTGAGTCTTGTCCCGACACTCATCTTTGTATAGTAGAGGCTTCATAGATAGATAGCTTGGAGAGTTTTTCAGCTTCAGATGTTTTATTTAAAACTTATGTTTCATACTCAGTATATTCAACGAAGTTTTGAGATTCAGTAAACTGTTTTAAACGCTTCTTTCAAATTGATGCTTATGTATGCTTGAGTTAGTCTTTCACTTGTAGTCAGCCAGGATGATGATTCGCTTGAGGACCAGCAATGATTCTCGAGTGCCGATCACGTTTAGGGTGTAGGCTCGAATCGTGACAGATTCATCCTATAGACTCTATTTGGAGATGAAACTAGGTACTTGCTAAGAGCACCCCACCCCTTGAGTAGATATAAAGAAATGTGACAAGGAACTCCTAATATTAAGATAATATTTTATCCTAAATTAGTGTATTAAGTTTTTCACTTAGGGTAATTAGTAGATATCCTAGCATTTGACTAAATTTATGTCTCCACTTTGAATTTCATGAGTTACTAGAAATCTTGAAGTTTTCCTATGTTAAAACTTCTTGCGAGCCAAATTTTTCAGAGATTTCTCCATGAATTTGCTATAGGATTAATTTCACATCGTTTAGATTTTTGATCGAGTATTTACTTTTTTCCTCTTTTCCGCTTTAATACAAAAATAACAAGAACCACAATATTATTCCTATTAATATACAATTATAGTAAACATCTTTTTTCATATTATTAGGCAATTTATTATCAAATATACGTGGATATTTGTAAAGTTAAATTTTAGGTGTAGAGGCGTGATTTTTGGTCCTGCAACTTTTGTAGTATATTATTTCAAAAAAGGGTTCCCTAAAATATGACTTTCGCACTTCCCAAAATGCTTTTGGGAAAAAGGAAAATCCGTTTGTTCTTTGTCCTATAGTGTAAGAACTAAGATCCACCACTACGAGTGTGTTTCAGGTGAAAATAAAATGTTTTTTATGAAAAATATTTTTTTTAAAATAAATAAATTATTTATTTTTTAAATTAAGTAAGTAAATAAATATTATATTAAAAATAATATTTATATATAATTTAGCAAAACATAATAGTATGAGATAGAGTGAGGAGTGGGGGTAGCAAGGTAGAATAGTCTAGGGATGGTAGTTGGGGGTATTGGGTAGGTGGCTGAGAAAAGACAATGAACTTGAAATGTCATTTATTAAATTTATTTTTCATAATTTCATTAAAGAAGACATTTTTTTTTATTTTTAAGAAATTTATTTTACTAAAGCAATTATTTTTTTTATTTTTTTTACTCCCTACTAAAGACCCTCAATGCTTATATGTGGTTTATAACATACATACTTTTTCTTTTTACATACATACATACTTACACTTTGTACAAAATGTAGGGATATGGCTTGCTATAATTATTTAGTTGGATAATTATACATTGAACTTTATTACACAATTTTTGATAACTTAATTATTTGGTACTTCTATAAGGATATAAAGATTGATGAGTTCTTTTTATAATATCAAAATTGTTATATACTTTTTTGAACTTTGACTATGAAATGTGTTAGTTCATAATTTAGCTAAAATTATTTTTAAAAAATTACATAAAATTTCTTAGGATTCAACTTTCTAAATATTGATTGTAAATGATGTAATTGTGTTTTACGGACATATAAAACATATTATGAAATAATATAACAAGGATGTTTAAGGGGGAAATGTTTTTTATACTCCTTTTGCCCCATTATATATACGAGGATTCAAGTATGAACGACAAACCACTGAAGTTTCTATATTAAATAATATATACAATTTCTCTAAATCTTTAAAATACTTTTTCATATTTAAAAATTACTTAGATAGTTATTAATTTGAAATCAATCATTATTGAAGAGAAAAATTCATTCTTTAAATAGTACTAAAGAACGAGGTGAAAACTCTAGGAATTTTGGTGCTCGTTTACTCTCACAGAGTCAGAAGCTCATGGACAAGGATTATCAGTTCATGCTTAGCGCTTAGGTAGGCGAGATTTTCTTAACTGAACAATTAGACTTGTATTTTATTTCATCATAATTTATTAATTGTGTAGATGAAAGAGAAATTTCATACCTAGGCTTTCGGACACAGAGTCTGGATAGTTAAAGGTTGTTGTTTATTGTTGTTAAGGCGGAAAAATATAATGACAAGGGAGGGTGGTTCTCTAGTTCTTGATTGTGAACCTTGAGTTTTCTTGTTGAGGCGGTTTGGTGGTAATGATAAGGATAATGTTATGAAGATGTTGGGGGTATAGCCATTTATGGGACTTGTGGTAATCAAGGGGAACAAATATGTACTCATAATGAGGTTCAGTATGGAGTCATTGTTATATTCATATGATTTGTGCCATTCAATATATATGTGTAGGCATGTTCACTACTTATTAGTATTACTCGTGTAATGCAAGTTGGGGAAACCATAAGGTAAATTATGAAATGACATCATGTTGATAATCTCATGCAATGAAACTATTTACTTTACTTGTGGTTTTAAGTGTTATGTTGTGTATATTTATCTGTGATTACTAGTTGGCTCGAATATCATGTCGGAATAGAAATACTAACGGATGACTCAGATACTACGTCTGATATGAATACTAACTCCGATTGACTCGGGTACCATGCCAGTACACTAACAATTTGTGTGTAGGTTCCTTGAAAATATCGAATATGTGC
Organism: Solanum chiquidenum; assembly: GCA_029582725.1. Lineage (NCBI taxonomy): Eukaryota > Viridiplantae > Streptophyta > Magnoliopsida > Solanales > Solanaceae > Solanum > Solanum chiquidenum. The sequence goes on from JAJOOS010014222.1 coordinate 20,483, forward strand.
GTTTGTAGTTCTATGAGTGAACCTGATTTACTTTGTTATAATGTGATGTATTTATGTTGGATCCTTGAGTGATTCAAGTTATGAGTTGAACTCAGGTATGACTTATATATGATCATATGAGACATGTTTCATATGAATATGAAGGCAAGATAAAAACTGAGAGTTCGATCTATATTATACTTGTGATTATAATGGTCTATTATTTGGTTATTGAAATGGTGGTTACTAAGTCAGACAGATGTCCAGGGATTTGGTGCATGATTTAGGTGTTGGAACTAGTAATAGTTATTCAGTATTTAGAACATAAATGATATTAGGGATGCAAGTCAAGATGGATTAGTTGATCTAAGGCTGATAGTTTCAAATATTGTTCTGAAAGGGCCAGGGTGTTGATACGAGAACTTGAGAGATAGTAGTAGATTGGTTAACAGAGTTAGTGGTGGTTTGTATTCGAGAATCTATATGTAATGGAAAGGTTATGTTATGATTTGATATGAGGTAAAATAATAGGTAGGCTAGGGAAGCCTTGGGATGGTATAACAGTTAGGCTTGGAAAGCCTTAGGGTGACATAACAGGTAGACTTGAAAAACCTTAGGGTGGTATAACAAGTAGGCTTGGGATGCCTTATAATGGAAAGATGGTCTAATGCTTAATGATAGAGTTGACAATAGAAGAAGGTAAGAAGTTGGGATCAATGTGTATTAGCTTATGGGCATTATATTAAGGATGGTAAAAACATGTGGATAGAGACTTGGGTGGTGTAACCTTCATATTGCATGTCTTCTTCTGATTATCTATATTATATTATGTGGTAGGTTCGGATCGACCGATGATGTGTATTAGTACTTGTGTTTATATTGATATTACTCTTTATATGTCATTTGACATAGTCTACTTGCAGAGTCAATAATGTGTTAGAGTGGTATAACAAGTGGGCTTGGGAAGCCTTATAATGGAAAGATAGTCTAATGCTTAATGATAGAGTTGACAGTAGAAGAAGGTAGGAAGTTGGGATCAATGTGTATTAGCTTATGGGCATTATACTTGGGATGGTAAAAGCATGTGGATAGAGTCTTGGGTGGTGTAACTTTCATACTGCATGTCTTCTTCTGATTTTATATATTATATTATGTGGTAGGTTTGGATCGATCGATAATGCCTATTAGTACATGTATTTATATTGATACTACTCTTTATATGCCATTTGACATATTCTACTTGCAGAGACAGTAATGTATTTCATAGGTGAAGACGATGATGATCTCCAACAACTATTTTTCTTTCCCTATGGTGGAAGGTTGTGTCTTATTTTTATGTATAAATTGTACTCTCTTAGTAGCTCTTGTACCTGTTTAAACTAGTTTCTTGGGGAAGATTTGTTGTCATTTGTAAAAGCTTTTTATTAAAGTTTGATGTTTTCACGAAATTTAAAGTATAAAAAGAATTTTGCAACATTTGATTATTTTTCGCATGTCTTACTCGGTTTGATGGTTTAAGGTTCTCCTACCTACGTGTAAGAGTAAGTGACTGCATAACCCAATAAGCTGAATTGTGACAAATTGGTATCAGAGTCTAGGATACCAGTCTCCTAGTACAAGAGCAAACGTCAAATAGAGTCTTGAGGATTGATGTATTAACGTCCACATTTGATCTTCAAGGGGCTATGAAACATTCTAGGAATCTGTTTCACTTCTTCGCTCTTTTTGTGCGATCTATCACTTGTCGTATAAATTGAGTCCAATTAATATTTTTGAATTTCAATTGATATCTCGACAAATTAATCTGGATGTCTTTATTGCGGCTAAGGGAACATAAACAAGAAAAGATTAAAATCGGAAAGGTTCCAATTAGTATTTGGCCTTAGGAATCATACATGAACACATATATTGTCAATTAGTGGTCATCCATGATGCGAACAAAATGTTATGAACTTTATTAAATTGGTGATGAAGCTTAATGGTTGTTATTATATGCATTGCTTGAATAATTGCCTATGTTTTAAGTATATCTCTCTGAATGATCAGGGTAGTTATGAGATTATTCAACATGTTTTGTATAGTCTAATCCTAACATTTTATAGTCATGATACAAAGTTTATGTTATACAAGTATGGGCACGATCTTGAAGTTTGAAATGAGCATACGGTTCGAATGATTGTAACACATGTGTTTGGGAACGGTCTTGGGGTTGCACTGTTGATGGTAAGGTATTTAAGGAGTTGGTACAGATATGAAAATGGAAAAGCATTACTGAATTTTTGAAATTTCTAACTAAGGCTCGTCGGGGCCACCATAGCGAACCCGGGACACTATAGCGATTCTACTATGATAAGAGGTATCTCGCTATAACGCAAGTCACATTTGAAAATATTTAGAGGAGATTTTGAATTGACCAATATTGGAAGATTTCATTAAGCCAATTAAAGTTTCTTCAAAGTTTAATTTTAAATTCGACGTGTTACAAATGTAAATTGTTTCGAATGAATATAACGTGTAAATATATATATTTATATACATATACTTATTTTATTGAATTTTTTTAAGGGAAAAGGCTCAAATATGTCAGTCATCGAACTTTTAGAAAAGACTCATTTATGTTATTCGTTAAAAGTTTGGCTCATCTATGCTATTGTTGTTAAAGAAAAAATTCATTCATGTCATTTTTAATAACTCTGATTTTACAAAATCAATTTTACAACCCATATAACGTTTAACACTTTTCAATTGGAGTTTTTGGATCAAATGTACTCTTTTTGCTTCTTTTTCCTTAAAACATCAAGAACACATGAAGAACATAAAAAACTCTCAAATTTTCAACATCTTTAATTCTTCAAGAAATTATCTCAAATTTCGGCTACATCATTAATTTTTTAACAAAATTCTAAAATCAATTTGTAGAAAAAAATTCCCCCGTATTAAAAAGAATTCCAAAAAATAAAAATCAGTCCCAAATTTTCAAAAATTTACTTTGATTCGTGTTTTTGTACTTGTTTTTACATTAGATCTTTGTTTCCTAGTGTTTTTGCGTCTATGTTTAAAATTTCAAATGACTTGAAGTTGTGGAGAAAATTTTATTATTAATGAATGTTAAAGTTTTGAAACTTTGAAGAAATTTCAAGTGGATCTTGTTGAGTTAGGTCGAATTCGAGCTCAAAAAATGTTGAATTTTGGTATCTAGCTCGAAGGAAAACTACTCTTGAAATTTGAGGTGATTTCGTTAAAAATTGAAGTAGTTTGAAATTTGGAAATTATTAATGTTTTTTATGTGTACTTGGTGTTTTAAGGAAGAAGAAGCAGAAAGAGTATATTTGATCCAAAAATTCTAATTGAAAAGTATTAAAAGTTGTTTGGAATAAAAAATGGTTTTGCAAAATATGAGTTAAAAAAAATGGCATGGATGAACATTTTCTTTAATAACAATGATATAGATGAGTCAAATTTTGATTTGTTAATATAAATGAGTATTTTTTAAAAGTTTGATGACATATTTGAACTTTTTTCTTTTTGTAATTGGGTGAGTTTTTTTTTTTTTTTTTTTGGAGATTGGGGAAGCGGACAATGGGCTTTGAGTTTTCGTTTTCAAATCCAATGCGGCGAATCCTTGTGGTGAGCCCACGCCATCCTGCTTGTTGGACCCCCCGCGTGTTCCTCACGCTCCCAACATGAACGTGGAATCAAACATTTTCTGTCTCACACTCATATTGCTGTCGGATCAAATACCAATGTGTTTCTTGTTTTACTTTTTCTAAATAAATAAATTATTATTATTACTATAGTGTTTCGTTAAAATTTACTTATTTATTTACTTTGAACTTTACATGCCTTTAAAAAAATATTTATCATATTATTTATATTAATTGATGTATAATCTTAAATTTTAAAAAATAATTTAGAAGAACAAAAAATTAATGTTAAGAATAAAATGAGAAAATATAATTTTTTTAATATATTAAAAATGATAAGTAAAAGAAAGATTATTATTGAACCAATAAAAATGAACCGAGAAAATATTATTAAAGTGAAACATTATTTGCTTCCAAATCTTGCAGGTTCTATTAAGAAGGAAAAAAAGACCTATTTTTGTGTCATGTGTTTAATTAAATTATTTTTCACTAATATAAATTGTGATAAAAAGATTTTTTATTCTATTTTAATTAAAGGCTTTGAATTTGATTTGTTGAAGTGAAAGAAAAAAATTATCTTCAAATGCCGCCCTATAAGGAGATGATGCATGAATTGAAATTTAATCTGAAAATCAAACATCAAATGAAAAATAAATAATTATTTTTCGGGTCAAATTGAAATTACTTTTTCTTTTTTTTTTGTTGGATGAATATGTCACCTACATATATTTAAAATTAATATTCAATATGACATCATTGGAATTATAAAATGATTTTTCTTTCCAAGGAAGAAACAAAGGAAATCCAAAAATAAGAAGATGTTCAACATTTTCCTGTATTATTTTTCGGGTCAAATTAAAATTACTCTTTCTTTGTTTTTTTTGTTGGATTAATATTTTGACATAATATAATTCTTTATCAGGGAGAATCAAATATGTAATTTGAATTTAAAATTTATGCTTATGTAAACAAAATAATTTTAATTTAAAAGTTTGATTTTACATCTCAAATTTATCTAAAAAGTAGAATTTCAATTATTGAAACTTTTAAAATTTGACCCATAAATTTAAATGTTACAAAATAAAAGATCATTGTTTGACGTATTTGTACCATATAAGAGGATAACATAAAAGAATAGTTGATTACTATATTATTGATTTATTGAATTAATGGTTCTTTGTAAAATTATTTATAGGTCAAAAATTTGTAATAACATATAATTATAAATATTTAATCATAAAAGGAACGTGAAAATATGAATACATCGCATTAAAATTGTTTATTACCTTATTTATGAACCATGATTTACTATTCTAATTTCAAATCAACCTTGCACAAATATTTACATAATTTTTTTCATCAAATTCCAATGACACTAAATTTCTCAGTGATCACTGATCAGTGTCTTTATAGCAAACTTTTCAGTGTCATAAATATCTCTGGCAAAATTTTCTAAACAAAGATTCAAAATGTGGAATAATTTGAACAAATTCTGCTTTCATTTTTTTGTTCTGCGCCTTTAGACATATTTTAGGTGAGGTGCACAAATATTTATTCGGAGATAAATAGAGAATGTCCACTTCAAACACTTTTTATTTCACGTTCTCCTCTTTAATTATAGAGAGTTGAAATTTGAAGAACTACTATTCATATTCTTTATTTCAATTTTGAATATTATATTATTATTTCTATTATTTTGTAGTTAACATACTATTTTTCATATAAGAATATTAATTAAATCTCTAATATTCATAATTATTTTTAAATGTAATATAACATTTTAAAAAAAATATTATTTAATATAGGGAAAAGGGTCAAAAATGCCCTTAAATTATGTGAAAGGAACAAAAATGCCTTCCGTTTATAGTTTGGCCCAAAAATGCCCTTACCGTCAATACTTTGGTTCAAAAATGCCCTTGGAATCAATACTTTGGTCCAAAAATGCCCCTATAATTACTAAATGGGTCAAAAATGCCCTTTTCCAAATAAGTCTATTAGTTTTTCTTTTAAACAAATTTTCTTCTTAATTAAAATATTATTAAAGAACCATGTTCTTGTTTTCTTTCTTTTAAAATCACTTTAACAAATAAAAATGTAGGAATTTTTTTTTCTTCTTAATGCCATCTTATCAATTAAAATAGAATAACTTCATGTACCCTTTCGACAGATAATATATGTCATATGTATAAGATCATAATATATCCATCATTAATTTATATTTATAAAACGATAAAAAATAATTATAATAAAATAAGAAATATTTTCATTTTTATTTTTTTATGAATTGAAGTAAGATAAACATTTGATAATTAAAAAAATATTATTACAAAAAGAATGTGTTAAAAAGAAAATAAATAATATATTTATTTGAAAAATGAGCCTTTTTTGCCCAAAATAACAATAAGGGCATTTTTGGACCAAAGTATTGACGGAAAGGGCGTTTTTGCACCAAACTATAAACGAAGGGCATTTTTGACCTTTTTCCCTTTAATATATACTACTTTCATCCCAAATTAATAATATTTTAAATATTTTAAAAAAAAAATCATCACGTTAGGTGAATATAATTTAATGTTATTATTAATTTTCACTATGAAGAATGAACAAAATTTTAAATGATAAAATAATTTTTTTAATTTAAAATACTCTCTCTCTATATATATATAACATAATAAGCTAAATACAAGATAACAATACAATACATAATATAATAATTTTAAAAGTTACAATAATAATTTAACATTTTAGTAGGTCGTTTCCAAATTTAACAATATTCGGAAAAAATTAGTATATGATCCAGAGAAGTAGTTGTGATTGTGGTTGTTGATTTCTTTTTTTAATTATTCGTAGTTGCTCTTTAGAAATTTAAAATAAAATATAAATATATATTATATAAAAATAAATAAATTTTGTATTATATGAAAATTATATAGGTTAATTATTTGGAAAAAAGAAGAAGAAAGATTTAAAATAGAAATAATGATATAATATTGAGGAGAGAAGAATATTCTTCTTTTGGAGAGTAATATAGAGAATTAGGTTAAAGTTGTTTATCTAAAGAAATAGAAAATTTTATATTTGAAGAGTAAAATAGAGGATAGGATTGAAAATGCGTTAAACACTAAACGCCAAATATTTTTTTTAATTGAAATTGATATGGCTTGTCGATTAAGGTCAACTAATATTGAAATTGTGGCCTTGATAAGACCAGATTTAGACATTTTCTTACTAAAATTGTGACCTTGACATAAGAGTCAATTCCCTAAATAGTCACCCAAATTTAGAGAATTGCCTTAAAATATCATTTATATTTCATTTAGGATCAAAATATCACTCAACTATTACTATTTTCCTCTAAATATACTTGACACTTCAAAAGCTCACTCTCTCCTAGTTGGCATAACAAGTCATTAAAGTTTGTTTTTTTTAATAATAGACTAATTTGATTCATTAAACTCATTTAACTAAAATAATAATTATATAATATATATATATATATATATATATATTAGTTTATTAGAACAAATCTTCATACTTAAGAATTTTTTATTATAATTAAACTTTTTTTTTTAAAGTTATGAAGAATAGGTTTTTAAAACGTATTATAATATCATCAATTTTGAATACTTATAAGCAGATACATTAAAAAAATATCAAAATACAAATCACTCATGAATGCTAACTTACATCAATTAATCATAAATTTTATAATGAATCAATAATATTATATGTCAATTAACTATTACAATAATATTAATTGTGTATTTTGAAATTCATGCTTACAATATTTTTTTTTTTGAAAAAATAGAAAGTGAATAATATTATATTTTTTATCCAAAAAAAAAATACTAAATACCTCAAAAGTCTTCTTCTATTCTAGTTGATATGTCATGTCATTAAATCACCATTTAAAAAAACAATAGACCTATTTAATTCATCAAACTTACGTCTCTACAAAACAAATATATAAATTACAGGAGAATTTATGAAGATTATAAAAAAAAGTTTAAAAATTTAATTCCTTTATATATTTTGTCACGACCCGAGCATACACCCTGGACGTGGCCGGCACTCGAAGACCATTGCTGGTCCCCAAGCGAACCCTCATCTTGACTGACTACAAACGGAAAACTGATTCAAGCATACAAAGCTTAAAAACTGAAATAAAAGTTCACAAAACTTAAATTCAACCTTTAACTCAAATGAAAACTCTAAATAATAAAATATATTCAACTCGCCCAAAATTGGCAACTTAAGTCTTTGAAATATTTAATAAAATAAATAAATAATACAGACTTCTCAACTATACTGACTATCTAAGCCTCTAACAGATAAAGATGGAAGTCGCGACAAGACCCACGACATCCTAACAGCTGATATAACTGAAAGGTAAATGAAATCCTCCGGAAGCAAGGAGGCTCACCATAGCTAACTCGAACTCTCGAATGTATCAACGAAGCTCCTGTTGATGATCCTGAATACCTGTGTCTGCATCATGAGAAGATGCAGGCCAAAAGGCTCAGTACGTGGAATGTACGAGCATGTAAGGGGAATTCTAAAGCATAAACATAAGCTTGAAACTTGATAAAAAGGAAACATACTTACCTCTTCTCAAACTTACTCAACTTAAGGAATACTCAAGGATACTCAAAACTACTCAACTTACTCAACTCATAAGTACTCAAGGATAAGATACTCAACTCAGAGATATGATATTCGACTCTGG